>JADRCC010535205.1:0-15128 GCA_019843855.1 Hylomyscus alleni
TATTATATATATCACTTGTGTTAAATAAAATTATTAAAATTGATGTCAACTGTATACTGGTATTTTAAGATTTTGGGGTAATTTTGTGTCAGGATTTACCAAAGCAGTTCACAATCCAAAAATCAAAGTAAGATAGGCCTAATAAGATTTTACAGTTAATTTGCAAATAGTATACAGATAGCTGGATGAAATACATAAAAGTGCCTGTAGTACCATACTTTAGCAGGCAACAACATTAGGAAGTTACTAAAAAGCAACATGATAATAAAAATAGTTTTTAAGAAAGACGCCTAGTGCCTTGACTCTCTAAAAGAAAATCCATGAAATTAACAATGAAATTTAATATTCATTGAACGGCTCATTGTTAAGCAGGATGTTGACAAATATATTTGAATACAGCAATAAAGTGATCAAATTTAATTGGTGATGCCCCCATTTAATGTAGAATGACAAAAAAAGCCAATGTCCTTGAACCTACAATCCTTCAAGATTACATAGTCAAAAATAAAAGGAATAAAGGAGTCAAGGTTCTAAATCAAGATCCCCAGATTCCATCCCATCCAGTTTCCCTATCCACCATCACTCACTTTGTATTCTTTCCTTGCTCTTTTACAAATGGCCATTTCAAGAGTATCACAAAGCTTATGCATTTTATGATATAAGGACTTTTTAAAATCCATGCACACACTGCTTGAGCTTTATAGGGGAACTATTTTTGATGTGGGGAGTTTCTACTAAAGGATTAGATAATTTTAATATTAAACCACATCAAAGCTATCTTGACTTAACTCAAGTTGAATTGAAGATAGCAATTACTTTCCATTCTAGAAGCCCTTAAAGCAGCCATCCCCCAAATTGAAGATAAACTATTCACTTTGTGCTGGTACCATTTGTAGAATGGCCATTGATCTTGATTAAATCCTGTCAAAAGTTATTATTAGCAAAGGACTGGGAACCTGATAAATTCTCAAGAAATGCATAAATGGTAAATGATTTTATTTGTTTCAATCTTCCTTGAAACTGAATTGACTTCTCAAATTACAATTGCCTTCACAGTGGAAAATACATTTTGAAGGAGAATACTAGACTTCATTTTTCTTTACAAATTTTACCCATGAGGCTATATCATAGATAAGTAGACATATCAAGGATATCATGTTCCCTGAAAACATGAATTCCAAATTAAATGTTGTTATAATTTAAAAGAACAACGATTAGGCAAGAATGTACTATGAAAGCTGTGGAAAGATACCCACACCTCAAGCTTGCGTGACACAGCTCAAGATGTCTATTTTGAGGAGTCAGTGCAGGCAGGAAGAGATAAGTTGGACTGCAGAGCTCAAGCCGACACTGGAGATTAAAAACCAACATGAAGACACTAAATACAATTCCTGCACTTATAGTGTGTCTAATAATGACTGTGGATACAATATTACAGGATGAAAACAAACATTTGATGTTCTACCAAGCCAAAGAGAACTAAAGGCTACAATTATTAATGTTACTAAGAAGAGCCACATACTTCTCAAAGGCTTTTCATTGAAATTGAGATGAGCCACATAATAGGTTCAAAATAAATAAAAGCCTTGCTGCTGCCTGTTGCCTGTGACATGTGGCAGTTCTGGTGAGGGACAAGCACTGCATCCAGGAATCTTCTATTTCAATAATTGAGGACACCTGGTGTGAGCGAACCAAGGCCAATTTTGCTGATGTGTGTGCTATTTCATTTTGTTTGCTCCTCAATATCTGGCGAACCAACTAAATTAAATATGATTATACCTGCCAGTTGCATGCTCCAGAAAGGTAAAATTGTTTTTACTTTCAGAATAGCCTAGCAACATTTGGTATTCTCATCACTTATATCATTATGCATAATTCATGTCCAGCATAATATTATTAAAATGTTTGCACTTTACTTTGAAAATGGATTTACGTAGAAGAAAAGAGAGGATGTAGGTTTCCAGACATTGTCAATACATTTCTGAAATATGGATTTAAAAGCACAAGATATAAAACAAAAAATTGGCATATGGGATTGCGCCAAACTAAAAGTCTCTGTGTAAGAAATAAAACTGTAGAATAAAGGATTAAAAAAAAAAAAACAACAACAAAGAAAGGGAGGGATCTCTGCCCATGCTATCTATAATAACAGCTCTATATCTAGAATATATGAGAAATTAAAACAACTCAGTAGTGAGAGAATGAATAACTTGATTTAAAAAGTGATCAATGAGAAGGCATATAAAATGTCTCAAGCATTTAACATAAAAAAATTATCAACATCATCATTTGTAAATAGAATGTGGGTTAAAGTCCTTGTACAAACCTCTTACCAGAGAGAAACCCAGTGATAAAGACCACATGATATCGGTACAGAGATAGACAGGCCATCAATGGAATAGGATCAAGACCCAGAAATAAAGCCACAGACCTATGGATACTTGATCTTTGACAAAGAAGCCAAAAATGTACGGTAGTGAAACTAAAGTATCTTCAATGACTGGCAGTCAGCAGGTAGAAAAATGAAAATAGATCCATATTTTTCACCTTGCACAAAGCTCAAGTCTAAGTGGATCATGGACCTCAACATAAAACCAGATACACTGAATCTAATAGAAGAGAAAATGAGAAACAACCTCGAAGACAGGGGGAAAGGAAATTGCTTGAACAGAACACTGATGGCTCAGGCACTAAGATCAATGATTAATAAATGAGACCTCACATAACTGAAAATCTTCTATAAGGCAAAAGATGTCATCAATAGGACAAGTTGGAAACCTATAGATTTGGAAAAAAATATTCACTATCTCTACATCCCTAAGAAGGCTAAATAAATATATGTAACAAGAAGTGTTAACCTCCAAAAAAAAATAACCCAATTAAAGAATGGGGTAGAGAGCTAAATAGAGAATTCACAAAAGAGGAATCCTGAATGGCTGAGAAATAATTAAAGAAAGGTTCAAAATACTTACTCATTAGGTAAATGGATATCAAAATGACCCTGAGATTTTACCTTACACCAATCAGAATGGCTAAGATCAAAATCTCAGATGACAGCAGATGCTGGCGAGGATGTGGGAAAAGGGCACACTCCTCTGTTGCTGCCAGGTCTTGCAACTGGTACAACCACTCTGGAAGTCCATCTAGTGGTTCCTCAGAAAACTGGAAACAGTTATACCTGATAATCCAGCTATACCACCCTTGGGCATATACCCAAAAGGACACATGCTCCACTATGTTCATAACGGCCTTATTTGTAATAACCAGAAGCTGGAAACAACCCAGATGTCCCCCAAGTGAAGAATGGATTCAGAAAATGTAGTTTATTAACAGTGAAATACTATTCAGCTGTTAAAAATGAGGACATCATAAATTTTGCAGGCAAATAGATGGAACTAGAAAATACCATCCTGAGTGAGACCCTAAAGTACATGCATGGTATATACTCACTGATAAGTGGTTATTTTCCAAAATGTACAGAATATCTAGGACAGAATCTACAGGCCATAAGAAGTTTATCAAGCATAAAGGTCCAAGTGAGAAGACTTCGATCCCACTTAGAAGGAGGAAGGAATAATTACTGGAGACAGAAGATGGAAGAGACTGACCAGGGTGGGAGAAAGGAGCAGGAGGGGAAAGGGGGAACAGGATCAAGTATGGACATGGGGAGACAGGAGAGAAGCCCAGGGGGACAGGACAGTGAATGAGAATAAGCAGAAAGTACAAGTGAAACAGGAGGAGAGACTCTCAGGACTCAATGGAGACAACCTTATACAAAATGCCCAACACTGGGGAGAGAGAACTTGTTGAGTCCAACTCTAGTAGATAGACAGGACTTCAAAGAGAGAGGCAAGGTTACTAACCCACAGTCACAATTTCTGACCCAGAATTGTTCCTGTCCAAAAGAACTATAGGGACAAAAATGAAGAAGAGGCTGAAGGAAGGCAGTCCAATTACCAGCCCAATTTGCGATCTGTCTCATGGGGGATTGAGGAGGCACCAAGGTCTGATACTATTACTGATGGTATGGTGTGCTTACAGATTTGAGACTGGCATGGCTGTCCTCTGAGAGCCCCTACCAGCAGCTGACTGAGACAGATGCAGATAAGTCTTATATCCAACCATTGCACTGGAGTCAAGGACCCTTATGGTTGAATTAGGGGAAGGATTGAAGAAGCTGAAGAAGAGGCCCCATAGGAAGACCAACAGTCTCAACAAACTGAGAACCCAAGGAGCTCTCAGAGCCTGAGTCACAAACCAGGAACATATAAGGGCCTGTCTGAGGCCTCTGACATATATATAGCAGAGGTCTACCAGGTTTGGCCTCAGTGGCAGAAGATGAGCTTAATCCTCTAGAGACTTGAGCCCCCAGGAAGGGGGAGGCCTACTTGGAGGGGAGTACCCTCTCAGGCAAGGGAGAGGAAGAATGGGATGAGGAACTGTGGGAGGTGGCATTGGGATGGGGGTGCAACAACTGGAATGTAAATTAAAAAATTTAAAAAATAAAAAAGATATCACAAGACTTTAGCATTCATATAATTTGTAGACCAGAGCAGGAGATCAAACTGAGAATGTATAGATGTCATTAATTACTGGTACTTTGGGTCTTTAAGGGAACATAGTTCTTTGAAAGAATGTTTCCTTTATGTATTGCCATTCAAAAGATACTAGTTTTAATTAAATATATATTTATTTGCTTATTTTTAGAAACTTTTGAACATTACAAAGGATCCTGATCACATACATCTCTTATACTACCAACTTTACTCAAATCTACCATCACATGTTCCTCTCACACCTATGTAGATATAGGCAGAAATATCTCAATTCGGTGGCTTATAAGTAAAAAACAGACAGACAAACAAAACAAAAAAGCATGAGATATTGTTTCTCTCTTGGCTAAAAGAATATAACATTGTGTCTTTCATTTTTCCTTATCCACCACAATATTCTTCATATCTCAGACCAAGGATATCACATGGAGGTTGCACATAAGAGCAAAAAGAACAGTTAAATTTTATATTCTCAGAGCCAGAAAATTTCCAGGAAATGGATGACCCTCCCAGAATAGTCCAGGCAATGTATCTTGCATATGGTTCATTTTCCTGGTCCTTGCAAGCCTATACATTATCAGCGACATTTCAGAATGACAGTGTCAAAGGCGACACAGTGTCCGTGTCTTAACAACCCTCAAAAAATTTCTTCATTCCCATCTTCCCGAAGCTCACTTGCCTGAGGAAATGTCTGGAAATAGAGCGTAATAAGCAGAGCCCAGTGCAAAATGAAAATACTGGATTGTTTATTACAATGGGGGGAATGTCCATCTCTCTACCATTGTCTCAACATAGAGTTGCGTACTTTGTAAACTATTTAATTTGCCTTAAACGAGGTAAAAGGCCATTCATTAAGTAAATGCATACCTTCTCTCTTGATCTTTCCTATCTCCTGCCATAGCATCAGACCTCGAAGAAGAGCCAGTTGGGAGGGAGCAATTGCTGGGAGGGGTATGAAACAAACTAAACACAGGAAGATGGGGAGCCTAGAAGACAGAGAATTTATAGGAAGCAAAGCCATATGGAACCCAAAGCTCAAAATCCCTGACAGATGCTCATTTGCTCCCTTGGACTTCTCTCTTCCAAAACAGATTAAAAGATAAAATTATTTAGACTTTCAAGAAGGTGATCAAAGAGCAATAAACCAAATTACCTGCCATTTGCTGTACACAGGACTCTCCTGGTCCACCATGCTCATTTTTCTTCCTCGAAAACATCTGTGGTTATAAGTGACTTTGGGAAAGACTCAGTGATCATTTGGGAGGATATTTTCCTCTGCATTGCAGAGTTTGTCTTCCTGAAAGTCCAACTTTCCCACTACTCAGAAATCCTGAGTTCTGAGTTAGCTTAGTTTTGTCTTTGAACAGACATATCTGCAAGCAACAAGACGTTTGTCCCTCTATAGGTGTTCCTTTTATCTTCTACTTTTTAGCCATCAAAGATGGTAGATCTGATTATTCTGTATGGAAATTTGTGGTAAAAAAATTTAAGTGGAGTTGTCTTACATTTTGACTCAGCATGCTGAGTGGCAAACCTATAGGCCCTGTGTTACACAGCCACTTGGGGAGTCATCAAGTCTTTTGTAGTCTCTATAGCCTAGGTAATTTTTAATGTCCTGTGTTTTTTTTCCATCAGGGATAGAAATTCTGGCACTTTATGACACTTAATCTGGGCCATCCTCTTTCCCATCTTTTAAGGAGCCATGCTAAATAGTTCATTTGAAGCATTGCATGAGGTCCTAGGTACAATGAAGATGATCACTTTCTAATCAAGGAACCCTTTCCTAGCTATTCTCATAATCCAGCCCCTTTGACTAATCAACATACAGGAATCCATCACCTGTGTTCCCTAGGACCATGACAGCCCATTTTGACTGTCTTTTAGTCCCTTGGGATTATGTTTTCTTTTTCTTTTTTCCTTTATGGGATCCTATCTGCTTGGATGCCTAGTGTCCTATCAAGAAATGCGAGAACAGAAGAGGACAGACCTTGCCAAGAACGTACAAATTCCAGTGAAAAGAAGCAGTTTTAAGCTGAGGAATACACCAGAGCTGTGATTTGGGGAGTTTCAGAGACCCTGTGTCACCAGTCCTGCCTCATATGCCCACACTACAATTTATTTTTCAAGTTGAGACCCAGCCTATTTTTCCTCAGCAGATATCTTTGTTAGTATAGCACATTGTACTCTAGAAAACAGCCACTGAATGAGATTCTGGCCTGAACTTCAGCTTCTCTATCAGAAGACAGAATCTCATTTGTGTTCTCTTTGGCATGTTTTGGACATGGTAAGCCAATCATACTAGGTAACCACAGCTGTTTTGATAGCTACAGCTGGTTGGGTAGCCACAGCTGGTTGGTTGTTTCTTTGGCCTTGAGTTTACAGCAACTTCTCTGCCTCGGCCTCTCAAGTACTGGCATTACAGACGTAGGCCCCCACGTCCAGAAAGAAATTTTGTATAAGACATCAGAGAACCTTCTTCCTTGCACTCTTAGTCTTCAGTCATTCAATTGGTTGCCAGGGAACATTTTCATTTGGGGACAATGCACTTGCCAAGGACTTTCCCAGCCCATTGTCTTTATAATTACACCTTTCTCTAATTCAACAACAAATCAACCAACAAAATAAACCAGCTAATGCATTTCTTCCTATAGTTCCCAATTTATCATCAATAAGAGGTTTTCTAATTGTCTTGCCACTTTGAATAAGAGGAAGGAAGGAGGTTATATCCCATGTGTTTTGCCTACTACTGTGTTCAAGGTGATTCAGATTCATCACACAATTTTTCTATCTATGTTGCTGGACTATTCATATACCAATTATTAGAAATCACACTCCTGGGAAGCAGAGATGAAATATTAAGCAGAGATGAAGTATTACACATTAGATATTTTGGGGGAGTCAACGTTTGCATGACAGAGGCAGAGAAAGTAACAGCAAGCAGAAAATGAAGCCTAATTGGAACTGGAGTTTTAAGACAAAGGCCCCAGGTCAGAAAATTCCAATGAACCGGGGCTTGCATACTTGTTAAAGGAGCCCAGTGTCTGCATCCTGAGGGTGCTGACAGAAACTTTAGGTTTAAATGGAAGAATTTAAGCACAGGCAAGAGCCATGCATAATTAAACATTCTTGGTCAACTTGTGGTCTGGGTGATCATTACCTCAGCTAAGGCTCTGCAAGGTGGCGGTAGAAGCACCATTGCCTAAGGGAACAAGCTGATTCCCAGGAGATAATTGCTACTGCTTGAGGGAATCTCATGATGGAGTCATCTGCCTAAAAACTCAAAAGGGCTGTGCTCCTCAAATACAAGATGATTTCAAGTTTAGGGCAATGAGTGGAGAGAAACTTCAGGTGTTTATCAAGTACCCAGAAGCTGAACATAAAAGCAACACTAAAATGTCTCAGTACTCTTATTTTGGCATCTTCAGTCTTAAATAGGGACAATATAGGTTGGTCGACTTAGGGTTGTTGTTGTTGATTACTAACAGCCCTTGAGTTGGTTAACCTTCTTATATACAGAGGTAAGGAAATGACTTTAGTAACAGGAAAGAAAAGAAACATGATGACAGGCTTTTATCCTGATTTTAGCTACCTTGTGGACCAAGAGAAAGAGACAATGTTTTCATCAGAACAGTTGCTAAGTGTCTATTATGATAGCATTATATTGAATGAAGACAGTCACAGTCCAGGCCACACAAAGTTTAGGGTATCAATGCCCCTCACCAGGTATCTCCTTAGACCCTGCCAGAATTATTCAGTGCAAGTAGCCCATGTTGGGTAAGGCATAAGTGCACATCTCAGATAGTGAAGTTGGGTTTTGATGGAACTTATGAATCGTTAATTCCTGACTTGACACTAGACTAGAAACTTCCATCTAGCAGATAATTCATAGTCACTTTGCCTTGCCTGTCTGTCATTGAGGACCTAAATCCTCTCTTCTTTATGTTCTGAGTCTAGAGATTTTTCAATGGGTTACTGTACTTACTATCCAGAAGACTCACAGAACTGTCAGATCTTTTTTTTTTTTTTTAAGCTTAGTTTCAGTAAAGCACCACCAGATTCTATAATTGTGATCTTATGGTTTCTAAATGTTCAACTTTCCAGATTATTTGAATAGGCTGGCCAAAATCAACAAAAACAATAAGCAAAAGAACAACAACAAAACAGACAAACAAAAGGATGTGAGGTTCGTTCATCTAAAAGGAGCATCAAAAAGCTCCCTCACAAACTGCCTATAATGTCTCTTTTTCCACTAAAGTAATTGAGCATGGTATATTTTTCAAGTAATGAAGCCACCATCAATCATCTCAGAGTCACTGGACCACTTAACAACACCAAAACAGTAAATGAAATATCAGTAACAAAATTTTGTTCCATTGAGCCACTGAGATACTGTGAGGGTTATTTTTTCCAATTTTTTATTGTATATTTTATTTATCTACATTTCAAATGTTATCGGGAACCCCCTATCCCATTCTCCCTCCACCTACTTCTATGAGGGTGCTCACCCACCCAATCACCCACTCCTGCCTCCCTGTTTTGGAATTCCTCTACAGTGGAGCATGGAGCCTTCGAGGACAAAGGGCCTCTCCTCCCATTAATGCCCAACAAGGCCATCCTCTGCTACATATGCTGCTGGAGCCATGGGACCTTCCATTTTTACTCTTTGATTGGTGGTTTAATTTCTGGGAGTTCTGGAGGATCTGGTTGGTTGATGTTGTTGTTCTCTCTATGGGTCGCAAACCCCTTTAACTCCTTGGGTCCCTTCTCTAATTCCTCTACTGGGGACCACATATTCAGTCCAAAGGTTGGCTGTAAGTATCTGCCTCTGTATTTATCAGGCTCTGGCAGAGCCTCTCAGGAGACAGCTGTATCAGGTTCCTTTCAGCAAGCACTTCTTGGCATCCACAATAGTGTCTGGGTTTGGTGTCTGTATGTAGGAAGAATCCCCACTTGGGGCAGTTTCTGCTCCACACTTTGTCTCCTGATTTCCTCCCTTGAGTATTTTGTTCTCCCTTCTAAGAAGGACTAAATCATCCACAATTGGATCTTCCTTCTTCTTGAGCTTCATGGGGTCTGTGAATTGTATCTTGGGTATTCTGAGCTTTTAGGCTAATATCCACTTATCAATGAGTGCATACCATTTGTGTTCTTTGGTGACTGGGTTACCTCACTCAAAATATTTTCTTTTTTTTTTTCTTCTTTTTTTCTAATTTCTTATTTTCTTATTTTTTCTTATTTTTCTTTTTTATTATTTAAATGCACTTTATACATCAAACATTAATAACATTGAGTATTTTGATAATCAAATAATATATAAAAATTTGTTCAACTTTTATATTCATATCCTTTCATATCCTAAAAATATCATTAACAAACATTTAATACTATTCATATCTGAGAATCCTATATCTAATGTTGAATACTAAATTGTTTCAAAACATACACAATATTCTTTGGGAATTAAGTATAGTAAAAGAGCATAAAATATTAAAAATGGATCATGAAGAAATACATTCAAAAGCCCTTAATATGATACCACTTGACAAAGTGAGAGAGTATTTAAAATGCATTATATATCTGCACACATTGTTTAACTATAAGTTTACTCAAAAAATTATCAGTGTTTCCAGGAAAGAAATTATTTTATCAGTAAGTATATTTTAAATTTTTCAAAATAGCAAAAACTCTTTGAAATTAAACATTAAGAAAATGCTAATTTCAAGCACAGTTAGAAAAATTATCAATAATATTTCCATGATATTTGTAGAACATGATTGTAATATTTTCAACTGTTAATATTCAACAAACAGAATAATTATTTTAAGATATATTTCATTGTTATATCTGATGTGTTAGAACGGTGGGTTGTGTCAGAACATACCACACACTAGGCTCAAACAGTTCCACGTGTAAGAGGTTTAATTGAGAGGGAGAGAGAGAGAGAGGGAGCAGTAGTGAAAAGAGAGGAGGGAGAGAGAGAAAGGAGAGAGAGAGAGAGAGAGAGAGAGAGAGAGAGAGAGAGAGAGAGAGAGAGAGAGAGAGAAGAATGTTCCCCATATATGTATGTATGTATGTATGTATGGGTTATGACATAGCGACCATAGGTAAAGGTGGAAGGTGAGCCCAATGGATTCTGGGAATATTGTGGCTGTTGCCCTGGCAACAGGTCTGTGAGACACGCCCATGTGATACCACAGGCTTTGGATGCTCTGATGCTAACATATCTCCCTTTTTGATATTATAAATAGGAGGAAAGAAAAAGGGAAGGAGAAGCCAATGGTGAAAAGAGAACTAGGGCAGCTTGTCTCTTAAGCTACTTCCTGCTATCTAGGGGCGTCATTGGTTGGGGGAGGGTGGGTAGTTGGCTTTCACCATTGGGATCTACTTGGTAAACATTCACATCAGGTTCCTGTATGGACAGTGGCTCATCTGTGGGGGTAGTGGCTGGTAATCCTGTAACAGGGGCTAATTAATAGTTTGGTTAGAAATTTTTTGTATTTGTTGTTGAAGAAATGTACAAACAAGATTAATGAGGCAGGGAGCAAATAATAACACCAAGAAGATGACTAGGAAAGGAGTTACAAACAGAAGTATCCATTTCCATATGGGGTTTTCAAAAATTCCAGAACTGGAGGTCTCATGGGCCCTGAAATTTTTTATGTCTGACTGTAGCTCCTGGATTTTATTTCTTACTATCCCAGATTGGTTGATGTAGAAACAGCATTCTTCTTGGAGGAACAGGCAAACACCACCTTCTTTAGCTGTCAGGACACCTAGTCCCTGTCTGTTCTGAAGCACCACAGCTGCCAAAGAATCGATTTGGCAGTATCACCGGAGACACTGTAAGTGACAATTGTGAGTTAGTTCCAGGGGGTACACATAACCAGCAATCCTTAAATTGTCCAGGTCTGGTGACATTAAGGATTTGGTATGCCAAGGTCAAGGTATGAAAAGGCGAAATGACAAGTTAGTGCAATTTATGAGGGGTGATGTCAAAGAGGTAAGGACCTCAGAAGAGTGTTTGATTATCTCCCCTGCTTTTCCGATATCCAGGGGTTGGGCAATTGAGACATTTTCTCTGGATATGGATGGTACTTACTGGGGACCCAGGCTGATTTTTAGAACTGAGCTTACCAACTCGTATCTCCCACCTGGAATCCCATGGGTCTTGTATGTAGAAAAAGAATGTCTTGCGATACTGATAGAAGAAATGATTGATCCATGATCCCAGCATATGTATTTGACAAGACCAATATGGGCAGTCCCCATATTCGTCTGGCCATTTTCTACAATAATCTTTTGTCTAGTCAAAGAGAAAGCAAGTATAGAGATCATAATATTTAGATGGGATTACAGATACCGGGATGATAGCAATTTGGATTGGTTCCTGGCATCTGCCTATGGAACAGTTTTCTGACCCTATTTGGAAAGACTGTTATCTGTGGGGGTTTCTTGAACATCGAATCTCCAAATATAAGAGCTATCCTGGTTAGAAATGAACAGCAGAGGGAGGATGAGAAACCCATGTCTAATCCAGTGAGGTCCAGCTTGGCCGTCGGAGTGAACTGGGGACAAGGTGGGCGGTCTCATTGCCCTCTGAAGCTTAACAGAGCATGGTCCTGTTAAGATAGATGTGTATGAAGAAGAGTCATTTTTAGGTGGAGGAATGAAAGGTTTGAGGTGAGACAGATGGATTCAATGAGAGAGTCCCTCAAGTTTAGCAGCCGTAGGGGTCACAAGAATTACTTTAAAAGGGCCCTGCCATTTGAGAGAGAGAGGTGAGGGTTGATGACCTGGGGGGAATAGAGGGACTTGGTCTCCAATGTTGATAGGCAGTGGACAGGAGACAGTGTGTGATGGAGGTAGATGTTGGTGAGCAAAGTTCCATAGGAGGAAATGGAGGTGGCAAAGTAATGGGGTAAGTAGATGGTCTGGGAGGGGAGAGCATTTAGGTGAAGGACATGGAGTTAGGACTGGACGTCCATACATGAGTTCAAAGGGAGAGATGAGGAGATGTCACTTTGGGAAAACTCATAACCTGAAAAGAGCCAGAGGTAGGAGTTTTACCAAATCAAGGTGAAGTTCCTGTGACAGCTTAACAAGAGTGGTTTTTAAAGAGCAATTAGTTCTTTCTACCTTACCAGAAGATTGAGGGTGGTAAGGAATATGAAAATGCAGGGGATGTCTAGGGCCTTAAATAGGATTTGAGAGACTTGGGAAGTAAATTCAGGACCATTGTCTGATTGGAGAGAGGCTGAGACACCAAACCAGGGGATGATCTCTTGGAGGAAGAGATCAGACACTGTCTGAGCCCTTTTGTTAGTTGTGGGAAATGCCTCTACCCACCCCAAGAAGGTGTCCACCAAGACCAGGAGATACTTGGCACACCTGACAGTGGGCATGTGGGTAAAGTCGAGTTACCAGTCAGTTCCAGGAAGGGAACTTCTAGCCTAATGGGTAGGAAAAGGGGTGTTACAATACTTTGAGTATTTTGACAGATTTTGCAAGAAGCAGTGATAGATTTTAAGAAGCTTAAGTCCTCAGGAGAAGGCTGTTGAGAGAGAGGGTATTGAGCTTAGGTTATGTACCTGGTAGAGTCCAGAAATTGAATGACAACAGGAGAATGGTGTTTAGCAACAGAGTGGTTCTGGACATCCCAGACTCTGGATCTACCTGAGAAACTGGTAAAGGAAATAACATGGTAGTGTTAGGAGGTTGCCTGGCTAGGAGAAGGAGCAGAGGAACTGCTGGTGAGCCTGGGTTTAGGCAAATGTGGGGAGCAAAGAAAATAGAGGCTCCCAACCTAGCTAGAAGATCTCTTCCCAATAAGTGGACAGGACATGTTGACACTACCAAAAAGGAATGGGTGAGAAGTACACCCCTAAAAATGGAACTAAGTGGTGGGGTCTGGAAGTAAGGTTGTCTTCCTACCCTGACAATAGGAAAACGAGGAGAAGTGGGTCCCTAAAACTCCATCAGGACTGAGTAAGTGGCTCCAGTGTCTAAGAGAAAGGAGATGGGCTGCCCACATACCATGATATCTACCAGGGGCTCCCTGCTAGTGATGGCAGTGGTTGGGTCAGGAGAGCTCTGGCCTCCTCAGTCTGCCATAGCCAAGCCTAGGAGATCAGTTGGAGGGTTATCTGGTAGTGATGTCCCATTCTGTGTAACATGAGGGCAATCAACAGCCCAATGTCCCTCTTGATGGCACCTAGGTCATGGACCTCTTGGTTTTCAGAAGTTAGGGCAGTCTTTTGCCCAATGACCTTTTTTACCACATTTGCAGCAGGTACTTGATTGTCTCTGAGTCTTAGGGGACCATGAGTCCAGGGTAGTGGCTAGTGCTGGTCGGATAGCCTTTGCCAGCATATGTTATTTTTGTTTGCAGACTTTATCATCTCTCCTATGGTACACTTTGAAGGCCAGCACTAAGACTTCTGCCTGTGGAGTTAAGGGTCCCCTCTCTAGTTTTTTAAGTTTAGCTTTTATGTCAAGGTAGCTCTGGGAAAAGAAGTAGGTCATCAGAAGTTGCTTACCTTCTGGGTTTTCAGGGTCCAGATTGGTATGCTGTAATAAAGCCTTTGTAAGGTGTTCTAAAAATTGACATGGATTCTCCTGATTGTCCTGGACAACCTCTTGGAGTTTTTCAAAATTACTGGCTTTAAGGCCACTTTTCTAAGACCTGCCAGAAGGCATGTAATGAACCTGTCCCTGGCTAAAATACCACTTGCAGAATTGTAATTCCACTGGGGATCCTGGTCTGGCACTGTCTCAGATCCAATTGGGTATGTGCCATCTGTTTGGTGAATTCCATCTGCATGTACTCTTGCCTCTTCCCAAACTCTTCTGCATGCCTCAGGAAGTAAGTTATTAGTAAGAATCATATGAACATCATGGAAAGTCAAACTGTAAGACTGAGTGATATACTGGAACTCTTTAATAAACTTGGAAGACTTAGAAGTATAGGATCTCAGTCTATTTTCTATTTGGGAAAGTTCACTAAGCGAGAAAGGAACATGTACTCTGACAAGACCATCTACTCCAGCAACTTCCCTAGAGGTAGGACCGGTGCTGGGTCAGGTGTCTCTGGGGAGGAAGGACTTGGAGGTTTGGCTGTAGCCTTAGAGCAGATGACAGGAAGAGTGAAGGTAGCTGCCAATGTGGGGTGTTTGGAGCAACCCACAGCTGTCACAGAAGAAGAAGGGGAGGGGTCTGGAGAGGTAGAGATAGCAGGCTCTGGGGCATCCTGGTGAGGAAGAGAAAGTGAGGCAGTAGTTTGGGTTTTCAGTGGCGTAGATACAGGTCTGCAGTGAAAAGGGGGTGGTTCATTAGCTGGATCTAGCATTGTAGCATCATCTAGCAGAAGTTGTGGAGGTTGTGTAGATTTCATGGCCAAGAGAAGTTGGGTTGGGGAACAAGAAGAGCACAAGGAGGGATTGGAATGGAGATAGATAAATATTTGGACATAAGGAACTTCCTTCCATTTACCAGTTCACTGACAGTATGTATTAAGATCCCTTAAAATAATTGGATCTAGGGTGCCATTAAGTGGCCATTTTGAACTCCCATCTAGTT
>JADRCC010535228.1:6775-20095 GCA_019843855.1 Hylomyscus alleni
CAGTGATGAGCTGAAGCACATAGTGATGAGCTGGAGCACTCCCTCAGGGCTGAGCTGGAACACTCCCTCAGGGCTGAGCTGGAGCACTCCCCAGTGCTGAGCTGGAGCACTCCCTCAGGGCTGAGCTGGAGCACACAGTGATTAGCTGGAGCACTCCCTTGCTGGGTGGCAGAGAGCACAGTGCTGAGCTGGAGCACCCTCTTACAGGGTAGCATACTAGGAATAGACCTCAAGGCCTCACACCTCCAAGCAGGCTCCTCCCACTGAGCTACCCTCCACCCCACTCCTGCAGATCCTAACTTGCTGCTCTGGGGCTCCAGCCAACTCCCAAACCTCAGCTGCTCTAGCTGTAGTCCAAGCCTCTCTCTGCATGAGTTCTTTGTGTGCTTTTGGGAGAGTTCAAGTCACCCATTAGACCTATCTATTAAATGGCAATCACAGTTTAGGGGGAAAAAAATCCCAGAGTTAGGCCAAAGAGACTAAAGAAATCCTGAAAGATGCAGGAAAGAGCTGAGTTTAAGATTCTGTCTGTCTATTGGCCATGGAATCTGTGGACGCTTCCCAATTAATAGGGAAGTCACATGATAAAAAGATCCACACACACCTATACCAAGATAATACATATTGGCATACGGTAGGTAATCCATAAATGTTAGATGCAGTATGTGCCCAAGCTCTTACACACTAAGGACCATGATAAACTTCTCCAATACCACCCGCTTAGACCAACCCTTGGTGAGAAATGAGGAAGAAAAAGAGGCTTTTGCCAAGGAAAACAAAGCCAGCACTAATTGTGGCTAATCCTCTGTGTCTTAGGCCCAACAGAAATAAGTTTGTTGGGTTATTTTCTGGCCACAGTTCATCGTGCAATTAAGTCGCTGGCACTGACTCCTATGTTCCATCTGAAGCAGCTCTCGAGTCCGAACGCCATCTCGTGCTCAGCAGGCGAGCCTGGGAGGAGACAGGGGCTATGGTGCCTCCATTCAGACCTGTGTCTACCACTGTCAAGTCTCAAGGATACAACACTTCCCAGGTGGCTGACGTCATCCCAAGAGGGACAACCTTCAGGACTCCAGGGTCTCCTTCTCTGCTGCAGCCACCTGTGCCACAGAAAGGAGAAAAACAGACTGACTGGCTCAATTGGCTCAGGAGCCTGTCCCCCTGGCTTAGGAGACTGTACACCATCGAGATGGGGTGGAGGGACCACTGTGGGAACACTGGAGTGATTGATCCTGGGCAGGTCACCCTCTCTCTCTTTCCCTGGAGTATTCTGCTTTCCCTTGGCAAGAATTATCTCTACAATTTCTCTGCCTGCTCTTCTGTACTGAGAACAGGTTTTACACATGTGGGGTTTTGAGAGCTGACTCCATCCAGTTAGAGGGTTGTTCAGGAGACTTGGGGAGTTTCCATTTTTCCTTCAGGCCTGGGAATGGTCTACTTAAATTCAGTACATTGAAAATGTGCCTATCCTGTGCTCAGACTGAGCTAGAAGAAACAGTAGGGCTTCAGGATACCTCAAAGGCCCCTGAGGATACTTCACAAGGGCAGGAAGGGAGAACTAAAACAGGTGTCAAAGGCAGACTTAAACAGTTTCCCCAAGATGGTTTATTCAATGGTATTTTGTTTACGCTATAAAATAATGTTTTCATTTTCAAGGTGGTTTAAACCAACCAGCTCCTTGGAAACATAGAGTCCAGCAACTGGATATTGTACCAGCATCGGACGGGCATCTTCAGAGAGGGCATCCACATGGGACTTGGGACACAGTGAGAGGCCACTGGCAGCTGACAGAGAACGTGCAGCCTCTTCACGCTAATGACAGGTTACATGTGGACATAAATGACATTCGGGCCCATGGCAGTAAGTGGAGAACAATAAGCTCCAAGAAAGTGTATCAGAGAATAAAAGGAACTCAGCTCCAACTGGGATCCATGCCTAGTTTTGTCTCCACTGTTAGCCACGCTCCCAGTCAAGACTCTAAGTTCTTCGCCCATTAAAAAGGGGGATTGAAATAAAATCTCCCAAAAATCCCTTCCAACATGAAAATTCTATGTTCCTCATTAAATTATGTATATGCAGGCCCCGCAATCTCCCTCTGGACTTAAATATCACATCAAAAAAGCAGTGCCAGGAATTTACTAGCAGTAAAAATCTAAATGATGCTTCAGAGTGGTTATGCTTCATCTTTGGGTGAGATGGAAGTACCCACGGCCTTTTTTTTTTTTCCTGATGTTCCATGTGCAAATCTGTTAACAGCAGAGGCACTGCAATTAAACCAGACCTAATGATGCAACTAATCAATGCAGCTGCAGAAAATGACGCCACATTAGGATCTCAAGAGAGCGAGCGGTTGGACCAGGAAGAAACAAACCCTAGATGTTGCCCAGACAGGAAGAGAAGCCTCGCTCAGCAGGGGCCGAAATGAAGAGAGTGGCTCTTTGGTCTCTGCAGGATCCCACAGGCAAGAAATCCCAGGAACAAGTCTAAGCTGGAGTCTGAGAGACTCCCACAGGAGGGAGGTTTCATGAGGTGCAAGGCAAGAGAAAACTGGGAATATAGCAGCACCATGGGAGATGAAAGGAAGGGAACTGTCTGTGAATAGCATCCTTCATGGCTGCCATCATCCATGACATCGTATATAACAGCACACAGGACCTTTGTTAGAGACCAAATAGTGTATCATTGTATGTATGTACCACATTTTTGCTCATTTTCATAAGTATGAGGTGGGCACTTTAGAAGTGAACGCTTCTCAAGCCAAGGTTAACAAACACAGCGAAGATTTTCCTAAGAATCCACTGTTTCTACACACCCAGCCAGAAACAAGAACAATGTCAAGGGATCTGAGATGATCTGTCTCTGTAGTGATCTGGATCTTTCCACTCCTCCACGGGCTGGGTCTGCTTCTCAGTGACCTTCGCACTCAGATGTCAAGCAGACGGCATGGCCTGGTATTTGGGAAGCAAGCAAAGACTAACCTGTCTTGCACTGAAAACCACGTCTGACATTGTACCTCAGAGGCACATGCTCTGAGGCTGGTCCCATCCCCCTTCTTACAAACGGCCCTTGATTAGGAACCTGGCAGCTTCTTCTATGGTCCCCTGGGGCTAGGAGGGCTGAGTGGAAAACCCTACTGTGAGAAGTACCCCAGGAGACTCCTAATTGCCTATGGTTGCCACCTGCCCTCCCATCTACCTGAGCTCTTGGGAAGAGGCCTCAATACAGAATCTAAATAGAAAATGTATGTAAAAAGTTAACTTTTTTTCTGTATATAATTTTCTAGTGAGAGTGTCATGAACTTTATTTTTCCAATAGCAAATAATTTAAGGACACTTTTAGATATTTTTTTTAAGTTTGAACTTTTCATTTGAGATTGTGAGGCTTCTCCCCACTGCGCCGGTGCTTGCACAAGATGCGCTATACAGCTGTGCCCTACACTTCGTTGGCAACTGTAGCTCTTTGTGTCCCTCCTAAGTGTCCTCCCTCAGGCTGGACAGTATTCTATCCAAAAATCCCTCCTGGTAAAGGTCAACAGAACAGAAGGGATCTCATATAAGCTCTGGTGCCCCCAAAACAGGATAGTGTGAAAGCAGGCAGCCACCTTCCTGTACTTCCTCTCAGATGTGGGTTCCAGGGCCCCATGCCAGGGCACTACTCCTAGGCCCTGGGACAAGCAGTTGAGGAGGGAAAGGCATGGATTTACTCCAGGTCGTGAGCCAGAGGCTCTGGTTCTCCTTCCAGCCTGCCAGTCCCTAACAATCCTAAGTGGAGAAGGATTTCAATGAATCTAGGAGTCCCCACCTTCTGCTGGGTGAGACAGGGACTGTCACCTCCAGACACTCCAAGGCCACAATGTCATCAAAGCATGCCGCCTATACAAGGGTTATACCCACAAAGTTCACAACAGATGGCCTCTTTGCTGGTCCTAAGAACAAAGCCAGCCTGTTTCTAAGTTTTAACTTCAATTCTATATCAAATGTGTGTGTGGGGGGGGTAATAAGTCTAGTATGTGTGTATGTGTGTGATTATGTAGGTGACATGTATGTATATGTGTAGAGTGTATTCTATATGTGCGTGTAATGTTTGAGTGTGTGTGTAGTGTGTATATGTGTGTAGTGTTATATGCGCACATGTGTGTGCATGCATATATATATTTGTATGTGAGTATGTGTAGTATATGTAGTATGTAGGAATGTGTAGTGTATGTGTGCATGTGAATGTGTATTAGTGTGTATGTGTGTGTAATGTGTGTTTAGCATGTATGTGTAGTGTATGTGTGTACATATAGTATGTGTATGCATGTGCATCCATGTGTGTGTATGTATATATCTATAGTATGTGTATGCATGTGTACACATGTGCAAATGCAAGTACGTGTGTATGTGTGTTTTAGGTGTCTGTATGTGTGCATGTGTGTAGTGTTTATATGTGTGCAGTGTGTATATGTAAGTGTAGGAGATATATATATATGTGCATGCATGTGTGTGTATGTGTTCCTGTGTGTGTGCAATGTGTATGTGTGTATATTGTGTAGTGTGTATTATATATGTATATGTGTAGTATGTACATGTATGTGCATGTATGTGTTCGTGTGTGTGTGTGTGTGTGTGTGTGTGTGTGTGTTTTCATTGCCAACAAAAAGAAGCCGCACCTCAGAGAGACTTTTCAGCTGCTGGCCATGAGGAATTAGTCTCTAGGCTGTCTCAGCCCTGTGGAAACATGGTAAAATGAGGTAGGAGTTCATCTAATAATTCAATGACCTAGAATACTCTAAAATTCTCCAGGAGAGCTGGCAAGATGGCTCAGCCAGCAAAGGTGATTATCCCGAGCCTGATGATTCTGAGGTCGGGCTCTGGGAGCTGGAGCTCATGGTGGAGGGAGAGAGCTGAGTCCTACAGTTGCCTCTGACTACTATATTCATGCTAACACACACACACACACACACATACACACACACACATACACACACATACACACACACATACACACACACATACACATACACACACACGTACATGGCAGACTCTGCTTTGCAATTTGTATCTTTTTCTCTCAATAAAAAATGGCTACTCCTCGTGGAGTGGAATTTGGCGCAGAGAACAGACATGAAGACTGAGTCTCTTTTCCTGGATTTATAGTTCCCATTCAAATGCCGAGAGAGGGTGAGTAAGGTCAGAGGACCTCTGTTGCCCCCGTGTGTGCTTAGGAAATGGGCCGGTCACCAACAGCTAGGACAGAATAGGCTTTGGCTCACAGGAGAGGCCACCACGGCCGGAAGGGGCCTTGCTCCTCTCTGCTTTTCTCCTGAAGATTCTGCAGCAGCCTGTGCAGCTGCGTGTGAGGTTGTTCTGCATCGTGACCTGAGAACTCCAAGGCACAAGGAAGGTCCTCAGGAAAGCTGTGGCAGACATGAACGCTTCAGGACATCCCGACTAGCCAGGGCTAAGTGTGTAAGCTGCCAGTCACAGGGGCCTGTTATGGTTTGAGTATAAAATGCCACCACCACCTCTTGGCTCATGTGTTGACCCTTTCTGTCACCAGCTGGTAGCACTGTCCTGAAGGGTGATCAAAGCTTTAAGATGCCGGGCAAAGTAGATCAGCAGGGGCACCCCAGTTACACTGGTCCCTGTTTCTTCCACCATAATTAACAAGCCTTTGAAGCCAGGTTGTGTTAGGCGCCGGCCAACATCAGCCACACAAGCATAGCACGTCGCTCACCTACGCATGCACTTGACTCGTACGTTGCCCATCCCACCGTACCCTCCCCAAAAGGGTGACGCAGTATCAGCAGACACTGCTGAGCCAATGAGGCATTGTGCAATGTTGGCAGACATCGCTAGCCAATCAGGCACATCCGCACAGTAGAGCTTAAAAGCTGACTGCCCCGTGGGTCGGGGTCCTTCTCTCACTTCAATAAGGGCGCTCCTAATAAAGTGTGATTGAGAAGAATCCTGTTGTTGTCGTCCTTCCTGCTGGCGGGGGGGGGGGGGACATTACAAGGTTGGGGGAGACATCTTTCCCCTTTAGTTGCTTGTATTTCAGGTGTTTTGTCATGATAATGAAAAAGTCTAACACACACACACACACACACACACACACACACACACACACACACACACGGTTACTAAGCAAAGTTAGAGAAATAGCTCAGTGGTTTAGAGTACTGGTTGCTCTTGCAAAGGACTAGGGTTTAGTGCCCAGCACCCACACGGTGTCTCACAACCATTTGTAACTACATATCTGGTCCAGCATATCTGACACCCTCTTCTAGTCTGTGAGTAATCAGGCATGCATGAGGTGCACATACATACATGCGAAACTTGGAGGGAGCTGTGAATTAGAAAAGCATGTAATTCTGTGGGCAGTTCCGATGGGAGCTAAGAAGACCAGAACACTGACAGAGATGCAGTGAGCAGCACAGTGTTCACGGGACTTTGGAAAGGAGGAAGAGGACTATTCTGGGAACGTGAAGCAATTCATGATACACAATGACAAAAAAATCTACCTGAATTTTCTTCATGTTCTGAGACTCCGTGAGGGAACAGATTCGAAGATGATGGAGTGGCAAAGCTGTTACACAAATTTCAAGGGAGCCTACTAGCATTTTGCTGTGTCGTGACATTTATGCTGTGTCATGGTTATTGCTGGCTTCTCAAAGCCAATGAATGTTATATCAGAACTCAGGGGGAAAAGTGGAGAGGTTTGGAAGGTGTGCTGTCTGGGTAGAATGGGATCAAGCACGGGGTAGTAATTTTAAAAATTAGAACCATTAAAATGTAACCAAGCACTTTGTGTTGAGCATCACAGAAGTTGGCCAGACCTTAGTCATCGTAGGCCTGAGGTATGAGAAAGTAGACCAGTTTGAAAGACCGTTCCTTGAAAATAAAGGGACATCTAGAGTCTGGGAATGTCATATATGGCCTTCACTATATTTAAGTGTGCTCCTACTATCTATAACTTCTCTATGACTTTGATCAAAGGGATGTTAGATTTTTGTCAAAGGCTTTCTGACAAATCACCTGAGATTATCAATGTGATTTCTGAGTTTTTTTAGTCTACTTACACTATAAATTACATTTATTAATTTATGAGTATTGAGCATTGAAGGAATAAAGCCACTTTGGTCATGATGAATCTTTTTGATGTGATTTTAATTAGGTTAGCAAGTATTTCATTGAGAATTTTCACATCTATGTTCATCAGAACAATTGGTCCATAATTTTCCTTTTTTGTGTTGCCTTTTTGTGGTTTGGTTTATCAGGTTAATACTTGCTCATTAAAAAGCATTTGGAGACCTTCCTCATTTTCTAGTTTATGGATTATGAGCGTGAGTTCTTCTTTGAAGTTCTGGTAGAATTCTTCTATGAATCCATCTAGCCCTGGGATTTTTGAATTGGGAAATTTTTTATTAATGTTTTAATCTAATTGCTGGTTATATATGTTTATAAATTATTCATTTCATCTTGGTTTAATTTTGGTACATTATATGCATCTAGAAACTGGCTGTTTCTTTTACGTTTTCTAATTTAATGGGATATGTGTTTTTAAGGAAAGGCTCTATGCTTTTCTGAATTTCATTAGTATCTGTTGTGATGCCTCCCTTTTCATACCCAATGTCACTAATTTAGGACTTTCCTTCCCTTCCTTTTGTTAATTTGGCTAAGGGTTCATCAATTTTGTTTGTCTTTTCAAAGAGCTAATTCTTTATTTAATGCCTTGTATTTTTTTCATTTCATTTTACTAATTTCTGCCTTGATTTTGATTACCTCTTACCATATACTCTTTGTGGGTTGGCTTGTTCTTGTTTCTCAGACCTTACAGTGCATTTGTTTGTTTATTTGAGGTCTTCCAATTTTTTTATATAGGCATTTAGCATTATATAGTTTTTTTTCCTTAGGTCTAACTTCATAATTCAACTTTGATATATTGTATGCTCGCTTTCATTCAGTTCTAGAATTGTTTTTAAATTTCCTTCTTAAGTTCTTCAATGAACCACGCGTCATTCAATAGTGTGTTACTTAAACACCACGAGGTTGTGTACTTTCTGTAGTTTCTATTGATATTGGTATCTGGCTTTATTCCATGTGGTCTGATAGACTGCAGGATGTTATTTCAAACCCCCTGCCTCTGTTGAAAGTTGCTTTGTATCCTAATATGGGATCAATTGTGAAGAACGTTCCACGGGCTGCAGAAGAGAATGTGTACTCTTGGTGTCTGAAGGGAGTGTTCTATAGCTGTAATACATTCCATGATGCCATTTAAATCCAAAGTTTCTCTGCTTGTTTCTGTCTATAAGAGTTGCCTATAGCTTGTACCACAATAAGAGTCAAGATTTCAAACTCTACTAAACGCAAAACAAACAAACAAAAAGACCTTATGTAGTTATATTCATTTAAGAAAATACTAGTAGTGATATATTATTTTGAAATATACGGTTAATATGTTTGGAGTTATTTAAAAGTTATATGGAGAAAAATGTATTTTCACTATTGCTGTAGGCAAGCATCTACATAAGACTGTTAAATTGATTGTTGTTTTATTTCAAACAACTTTTGTAATACTTATTTTTATTGTTATAATATTTTATAAATTTTAAGGAATATGACAAAAAAGATATTGTAGTTATTGAAAGGGGTTTCTGGGAGGAGTTGGGGTACAAAAGGGAAACAAGAATGTGATTTAATTCTATTTACTTAAAATGCTTTTAAATGTTAACAAATTCAGATAAATTGAAATCATGTAACTTTTCTCATCATAATGCAATAAAACTTTAAAAAAAAAAAAAGAGTTGCCTATGGTGTAAGTGAGGGACTGAAGTCACCCAGTGTCATTGGGTTGGAGCTAAGCCATAGCTGCAGGTCTAACAGTATTTCTTCCATTGAATTGGATGCACTTGTGTTGGTACATATGTATGGTTTAAAATTAGGTCATCTTAGTGTAGTTGTCCTTTGATGGGTATGAAGTGACCTTCTTTCTTTTCTATTTTTGGTTAGAAATCTATTTTATCAGCCAGGTGGTGATGGTGCACGCCTTTAATCCCATGTCTCGAAAACCAAAAAAAGAAGAAAAAGAAAAAAAGAAATCTATTTTATCATATATTAAAATGGTTACAATTGCTTGTTCCTTGGATCCTTTTTTTTTTTTTTTTTTTTGGATGCCTTTTTCCATCCTTTGACCCTACAATGATGTCTGTGTTGGGTGGTGAAAAAGATGGATCCTGTTTTCTAATCCAACCTGCTAGTCCTTGTCTTTTCGTTGAGTATTTGGGCTCTGGAACCAGGGTAGGACCAGGTCTGACCCAGGCAAAGGTCCAAAGGTACACACAGAATCCCACAAGCCTTCCCACAGGTTTCAGACATTGGCAGCAGGCCTGCACTAAGAAGGGTAATGCACACAGGTGCACATAGTTCTACAACATATGTCAGTGGAAGCTGTGGGCCCAAGATGGAGACTGGATCCGACCCAGAATAAGGTTTACAGCCACATAGGGAGTCCACACCTCCCCACACAAGCTTTAGACCCAGGCAGGCTGCCCAAGGACAGAATCTGACCCTCAGAAGAATATGAGGGATGCGCCATCAGTCTCCAAATATCAGTTCCATGGAGGAAGAGAATACCTCAACTTTACCTGAATTGATTCTGAGAACACTGTAAATAAATCTAGTGACAGAAGAAAGGGGGCACTGAGCTCACAGGTGTGCGCCATGAAGCTTGGCTTATGCAATATTGGGGATCAAACCCAAGACATCTTAAATTATAGACATACCAGGTTCCTATCATGAATCTCTTACATTAGTATGGCATGGATGCTAAAATTAATTAACAAATTAACTAGCGAGCAAACACTGAGAAGTTAGTAACCAAAAAAAAAAAAAAAAACCAGAAGAAAGAAGAAAGGGAATTTAATTTTCTGAAGAGAAATAAAAAACAAAACAAAACCAGGTCTTTAATCTTATGCTAGACCCCAGCAATAACTCAGAGACTCCTTTGTTTCACATTTAATGGCTAACTTTTCTCCAATCTTCTCTCCCTCTCTTCTGATAATGGCCCCACTATCTCCCTGGGCTTAAAAGCACATATCCTCTCCCCATTAATGCTTTGTATCTGAAAGCTGTGCGGTGCCATCCATCCCATTTGTGTCTGGCAGCTGTGCCTCCCCATCCATCCCCATTATGCTTGCTTAGGCTCCTACTGCTCCTCCTTGCCAACTCTGTCTGCACCCGTCTTTCCTTCCCACAGCACCTCTGTTGTCCATCAATCTTGCTCAACCATGCCAGAGTAATTTTGCTGAGCCAAAAGTGACGGGAGGACTCTTCTTCTCAAAGCTCCCCAGTCCGTGTAGCACTCCACTATCCTGAAGCCACTGATTCCTGACCCTGCCAACTTTGGAAGAGAGAACACTGCCTAGACTTCTCGAGAGCTTTGACCATTCTCCTCCTTGATCCTTGGTCTAAGACACAAGGGCATCCTCCAACCTAAATAAACACAGATCTGATTTATACAGCATCCTTGTTTAATGCTACACACTCCCCGAGGTCAGAAACCCATGGCCAGCCACTCCATCTCTGCTTAGCTGAAGCATTCCTGCACACTGTAAAGTTTTAGAAGTAAGTTGTCACAGAAAGGCTCAGTGTTGCCCCAAGCTCACACCTTAGTCTTGCCAGGGTGAACTCAACACTCACAGCGCTTTACACTCTGTGTTCATTTTTGTAGGGCACCCATCATCTCCTGTGTTCTTTCATTGTGTTTTGAGACAGTAACGCAAACAGGAGAGTTATGCTAAGCATAAACAGACCCCTGTAATCTACCCCCAGATATTGTGGAAGAGCAACACTAATCCAGCTAATACGCACTCCTTTTAACGCCCACAGAAATCCACTATTCATTTGACTATTTAACAAATTCCATCTTCGTAAACATCTTCCCCCTTGATCTATACAAAAATAATAAGGGATTTAGCTCATCCAGACTGTATTTAGTCTCACAAAGATATTTTATGCCTCCTTTTGAAATCTTAATCCCGCTGTGACACATTAATTCGGATACGGATTGTAACGCTGTGGGCAGACTCCACTGATCGGCTCCAGTTGCTCACAATACCTTCAGTGAGCACTTCTAGCTAAGTATGCCTGTATTTTTCTAGTTCTAGAAATTAGGACAATTTTACTATCTGTGTTTTATACCAACAACCCTATAGACTGTTTTGTAAGGTGTATTTTCTTTTATTAACTTTTATCCTATGTTTATGGGTGTTTTACCTACATGTATGTATACATGCCACATGTGTGTGTGGTGCTCATGGAGGCCAAGAAGAGAGCATCAGAACCCCAGGAAGAGGAGTTACAGGAGGCTGTGAGCCTCCATATAAATGCTGAGAACTGAACCCAGGTCCTTTGTAAGAGCAGCAAGTGGCCTTAAACCATGGAGCCAACTCTCCAGCCCCAAGAACTACCCTCTTTAATTTGTTATGTGTCCAACTAGCAGCCTGCTAGTCAAATGAATATGTGTTGCCCCCCCCCCACACACACATACTGACGGTTCGCCTTTGAAAGAGGAGTTGCCTGGAAGCTATGCTGAGTCGCAAATGCGCCTACCTGCCTGGGGACTTTGAGTTTCTGGAGACCTTGGCATCTGAGGTCTGCTATTGTGTTTACATTATGCAAATATCTTGTACCTAGAGATTCAGTTTCGATTTTTACCTGTGCCTATATGTTCAAAATATTCCCAAGTAAATTGAAGCCCTGATAAGCTACTGGCCTCCTGTTTCCTTTGTCCCTCGACCCCTCTTATTTTCCAGGTCCCTGTTTCAAACCCCCACCTGAAAGAGAACCCAGACCCATGGAGCTGTGGGCTGGCTCCACTCAAGTATGGATGACCTGTCCCATACAATATCTTCTGGAAGAGTTTTCCACAAAATCTAGCAATGACAAATGTATAGGATGTGGCTATGACCTGCAATGAGGTCATGTTTTTATTGCCCGTGTTTCAGATGCAAGCACGTGAGGTTTCCCTCTGCTCACATGACCTCGTATACACGAGCAAGTATTCATCCTCTGCTTGTCCTCTCCACAGCACTGCCAGCTCTACAAAGGCCCAGGGTAAACCCTTATCTGATCTGAACTCCATGTTTGTTCTCAGGGCCTCTGTCTTAGTGAAAGTGCCCACACAAGTTTCCTGAACATGTCCAGGCTGCAATAAAAATCCAGGGTGAGAACTCACAGGTCTGAGCTTTAGAGATTGGAGGGTGGAGGTTATTTGACTTTTCAAAGTCGAATTTAGAAGCCTTTTACCAGGACGCATGTTCTTTGTCTGCATCCAAAACAACAACAAATGTTAGAAAGCTATAAGCTATTTCCTTACATATTACATATTACAGAGAACAGGTTTGCTGAGCAAAACAGACAAGCTTCTAAATAAAGCTCAGGACCAGAACCCATTTCATCCTTCCGGAGAGTATGGATCTACTGTCAATGCAAACACCACAAGATACGCCCACCCTCCCTGAGTCTGCTGAAGAATAATTCAGAGACCTTGGAGTGCGAAGCTACCTCACATACACTTCTCATTAAAAATAACTGTCAATTCCCTGTGTGCTCTCTGTGATCCTCGTGGGTATCTACAAGAAAGCAAAAACAAAAACATGAGCTTTCTTTCCCATAACAGCCCGTGGGTGAGAAATTCTCTCTCTATATATAAGACTAAGTGAGCTCAATTTCAAAATATCAAGGCACTGAAAGCTACAGCCATTTTTGCTCAAACCAGTAAAACAATTGTCCCCTATTTTCTATGTCTCTTGCTGTTATCAAATCTTCACACGGTGAAGCTGTAAGTACCAGCAGAAAAAGGTGTTCATCCATCCAAGACCATGTGGTTTCAAGAAAAAATTTCTTGTAAGCCAAGCAGCACCTTGGGCAAATCAAGTAAGGATCATTTTTAAGAGATGTCATCACAGTTCTGAAAGTATCCGTATTACATTGCTGGTGCAGTTTAAGAAATAGAAAGGGTCAAAATGCTGTTTTATATTATTTCAATGCAAGGGGCTCGTGAAAAGCATTGAAGTTAAAATCACAACCTCAAATTCTATTCTGACTTCTAGACTCATGCTAGTAGACTCTCCACATCCCCTGGGGTTTTGCTTTTCTGAGCTAATTTAAGCTTGTGCATAGATGCATGCAAATGTCCACCATGCAAGTGAATAACAGATATTACAGCTCATAAGGATACCATGAACAAAAGTAAAAGGCAAGTTATTGGGGATTAAAAAACATTACGTAAGGAACCCCAGATCTCAGAGTCCATCCTTTGTATCCAAGGCCAGAG
>JADRCC010535233.1:0-14458 GCA_019843855.1 Hylomyscus alleni
GTTCTTACCCTAATTTTCAAAATGATATTTTCATGCTGGGTATTTGGCAAATGCCAGAGATTATTAAAATGGGCATTTGGTAGAGTAGCTCTGAGTCTCAATCGATAAGAAGACTGTATTTGTTTCTTTTACTTCTACTGTACAACAGATACCAGGATATTCCAAGTGTATTGCTAAGCAACTTGGTTCTACCTCTATTAGTGATTGTGTCAAAACTATGATCTCTAATTCTTATGATGTAACAGGGAAAAACCCAAAGGGCAGAGAAATTTTATTACTGACTTCAAAATAATGAAGCCTCACATTTGAAATTCCCCAAGAAAAGAAGTATCAAGACTTTTTTCTAACAATGGAGGAAGGCAGCAACTCTTTCAGCAGAAGAGACAGAAAAGAATACAGGCGTGAGGAAGAACAAGGTGACCATTTGAGACACATGCTGTAAATGAAGCTGAAAATTCCACCCATATCCTTTCACATGTATTTCTGTATCTAGTGATCCTTCTCTTACCCTCTCTCTCTTCCATTAGCAAAATTATTATTTCCCCCTTAACTTTATTCATTTCACTTTATAAAAAGCAACAAGGTTCAATGACAGTGAACACAGTATAATGTGAAATATAGATCAATTCAAAGAGAATGAACAATTACTACAGGAAGTGCTTAAAGAATTTGCTTTTTGTTTTTTTGTTTTTAATTGAAGGGATTATTTTTTAAGTCCTGAAAGCCATCCTCTGAGGGAAAATTCCCATAACATGTGAGAAATAAAACACTAAAACAAAATAGTATTCCAATGCCATGGTTTAATTACTGTATTTTGAGTCTGTCATTTTGAAGCATCAGTTATTTCGTCTGTGAGATGGAGTGAACTCAGGACCCATGACAACACAATCGTCTTCCTTCCATGGTCATCTGCACAAGTCATTTCCCTTATCGGTTCCTTTAATTGTACTTCTTAATCAGATGTTCAGGCTCTTAATTTCTCTCAAGTCTCTTGCTCTGTTACTCACTTGCACTTACTTCCCCAAGGCAATCAATAATCACTACAATATGTTCTTCTCACTGTAAAAAAATAATAATGCCAAAAATCTCCAAGCAAGAACTTCTGATTATTGCGCTCTGCAGGTGGCCTCTCTGCTTCCTTTTTCTTTCCAAACATCCTCTTAGCAACTTATGCTAATTAACGAGAGCAGAAGATAAAGCTTAATTCTGTATTTTAAGGAGAAAAATCCTCATTATTGCTCAAAACAAAATAATTGTAACAATATTGAAAGGTGGCAGCGTGAAGTTTCTTTTCAAATTTAATCTTTTCAAAAAAAACATTCTGCCCTTACAGTTAAATGGCAAGTCATTTAATAAACTGAGAACTTGTGATAATGCCAGTGTGATTAATAGTTATAAGTCTGTTCTTTCTTAGTTTTTTCTTTCTCCAACTTAATTAGAGGAAGAAATGAGATCTAAAGTGGGGTGCATGTATTCCATGGTCTCTACAAAGAATGAAATGCAATGTTGAAAGAAAATAGTTTAAAAATGATATCTCTTCTATCATTTCAACAGAACTAAATAATATTCAATCTAGTTTTTAATATATAAATTATATATTTTCTTGCATTTCACAAATGATATATGCATAATTAAGGGGAAAGTATGAAAATCTATTGACAACTAATGGTTAATTTTATATAACTAAGAGCTTAGAACTGTGTATGTGACCCAGAGTTATATGCTCAAGGTTCAGAGGTTTATTCACTGAATATCAAATATATATATACATGTGTGTGTATTTTATATAGGTTAATTTTTGTGTATTTGTTTGTATCATAAAATATTATAGTATATATTTGTATATATATGTACATATGTATATATACATATATATATATATAGAGAGAGAGAGAGAGAAAGACAGAGAGTCATTTAGACAAAGAGAAGAAAGACAAAAGAAACAGAGAAAATAGTAAAATATTTATACACAATTTAAATATAATCACAAAAGTATTTATAGCAAATAAAAGCTTATGAAATCAGTTATTGTCATAAAAATGACTTAGATCTTTTCAAATTCACAAAAGATAAGTGTTTGAATAGTTTTGCTCTGTCCTTGGATAGCAAGTAATATTTATAAAAAAAACAATTCTAGATTTCTCCCTTTAAGGTAAAAAGAGCGCATTGTTGCACCACAAAATGTTATATTGAAGTTTCCAAAGTCTTTGAAAAACTCCGGTGTGGATGGTTTTATTTACTATAAACAAAAAGACTTTGGTTATTTCATAAAGTCAAATTGGTTATTTCATAAAAATGTATGTTGAAATAACACTTGATATTACTTCTTTCTAAATTAAAACAACAATACTTGTGTGTGCACATACACGTGTGCATGTGTAGATATGTGTGTTTCTGTGTGTGTATAGTCATGTTTTTGTGTTGAATGTGTGTGTGTATATGTGTGTGTGTGCCATTGTATGCTTGTGGATGTCAGAGGACAATTTGCAGGAGTCAGTCCTCTCCAACCACAGATCAATCAGGGATTAAACTCAGGTCACCACACTTGGCAACAATTGTCTTTATACACAGAGTCATCTCACAAGCCCAGCTCTCCTATATAAGATTACTAATTTGTGTGTTACTAATAAATATAAAATTAACTTGGGAATGCATAGAAAAAGGTTTGGCTTGAATGTGTCTCCAAATTCATACTTGGGAAGTTAATCTACAATATAACAGTATTGATGGAACAGTAAATTGTGAAGATAGTGACCTCATCAGTGGATTAATACTACAACTTTGGAAACTTTAGAATGTTTCCTAGTTTGCTTTCTTGCTCTTGCTTAGCCCACTTTCTTATTTAACATAGGGCCACCTTCCCAAGGGAAGAACCACCCCCAGATGGCTAGATCCTTCTACATCAATCATTAAAAAACAAAATACCCACAGAGACATGGCAATGTGATGGAGGCGATTCCTCAAAGGAGGTTCACTCTCCATGGATAACTCTAGTTAGTGTTAAGTTGACAAATCTAACTAGTACAGAATGAAACAGGGATCTAACTACATCAGTGGCCTTGTCTACCCTAAACTTTTCTTGAAGTTTGTCACTCTTTAATCCTTGGATGATATACCAAGATCCTTATCAGACCCAGGACTTGGACCTAGAACTTCCTGACCTATATAGTATAAATAAAACTCTGTTCCTTATAAATCATTCAGTGTCAGGTAGTAAGTTATGGGCATATCATATTAAGAAGACAGGGGGTTAGCACATAGGGTACTTACTTTCAATTGCTTAGGTTGTTATATGATCATTAATATATGATGAAAATATTAACAGAATAATTTCCATTATAGACATTATCACTTGGTTTCCTTCCTAATATGTGTGAACAGGCATAGGAAGTTAATTCACCTGTATCTTAAAACAGGATAGTTTAGAAGCCAGCCTATTCCTACTCAAAATGTCACCCTGTGTGCATATGTCTTTTTTTTCCCTCTGGTATCACTGAGCATTCAGTTTAGGCATTCAACTCTGTCTTAGTACCTAATACAACCCATGTTCTTTCTTAACATGTCTTTGGATCTGCCATTTTCTTCTCTGGATCCACATGCATTTTTTCCAAAATTTCTCCTTTTCCTACTTCATCAATCAGAGCTTCAGTTCAGGCACTATCAATTTCTTCAGAGCATAAAGGGACTGAAATTATGACAACTAAGCAGAAACATGAACAACATTGTCCAAGAACCCATGTTTTATACAAAGACATAGGTAAATGATGAATCCAAAGGTACCTATTTTTTTTTGGTATCATAATTCAGGCATATTTTTCTCTTGTCTCCTACAAGTTTTAAAATGTGATAAAAATTGACAATAAATATATTACTTTATACTTTATTTGCAGTTACTAATACCTTAGTAATTTGCACTAAAAATAACTACAAAATAGAAAATAAACTGGATTGTTTTAAAATTAGGTCTATACTCTTACTAATCAGATACATATAGTTTCTTGGTTTTGAAAATACATCTATATAATAGTGATTTACATTATTCTTCTGAGTAAATAGAATAAAGGCAATGGTATTTGAAATTATGTATTTAGTATTTATTTCAGAGTATCCTGAAAAAAGTCCAGGGTAAATTCAGGATTAATTTGCCCATTCTAGAGTTGGTGGAGTTAATTTGGGCATAGTGAAAGAGCACATGCACTTTAGGTTTTTTTAACAGAAGATTCCAAATGTTCATGTATCTTAGAACAACATTTATCCATGAGAAGAAAATCAAACTCAGTTGATGAGCTGTCATCTTCTCAAAGATGATTTTTCCTATTTCCTGTTTAATCAGAGTCAGTCAAACTCTAAACTTCTCCAGGTTAAAACTAGAACTCTGAATTAAGTAAGATCCTCCTGTGAAAACCAAATTTTTAAGACTTATTTTATTAGTCAAATACAATTTAAATTTCTTATGTTTAAAATAAGATAATTGCATGCAGTCCAATAATGTTTAGCTCCAACATGGGTTTGTGATTTGGTATGGATGCTCATGGTGTGGATGCTCATGGTATGGATGTTCATAGTGAAGATGCTCAATGGTGTGGATGTTCATGGGGTGAATCCTCATGGTGTGGATGTTCAATGTCATGGATGCTCATGCTGTGTATGTCCATAGTGTGGATGCTCAATGGTATGGATACTCATGGTATGGATACTCATAGAGTAGATGTTCATGTATGTAACTGACTCAGATTTTGTGGCTTCTTGTTTTGCTTCCTAGCTCCAATTTGAAAATGTCTTGATTTTTTTTAAAAAGTAGTCCCAAATAGTCCAGTTCAATAGCCTAGGGTAGGTTTTTCCTTGTGAAAAGTTCATGGAACATTCTTATCTACCACCATTTTTTCCATACATTATGGTTGCCCTAAGAATTCTATGGGGCACTGGGCGTGGGGAGATAAAGGTGGGAGAGACCCGAGTCCCACTAGAGCTCATGGAGACTGCCTCAGGACCCCACAGAACCGCCTCTGGGACAGGTGTCAGGCCTCCCGGACTGCAGAACCCTGCTCTGGGGTTGGGGGTTAGGGGAAAGGAGCAGTCGCAGCTCCGACTCTCAGGCACCACAGATAGCTGGGTACAACAGAAGAGCCAGTTTGGGAGGTTCCTGGGCTGCAAGGAGGCCAGAGACAACAGGTTCTCCGCTCTCAGACATCTCAGATCGCTGTGAACAGAAGAACTGAGAACAGACCCTTGGGCAGACTCTGGCCAGGTGACCAAAGGGAGAAGGGTAGCTCTGGCAGTTTACCTCAGGGAGGAGAGAGTCTGGCTAGCTCAGGCGGATAGTTTGGTGGGCTGCTTGGTTTGGCTGGTGGCTGTGGCTGGACCACAGGGAGGCCTCCTGTGGGGAAGTTAGACTCAGTAGCTCATTAGAGGGAAACCAGCTCAATTGCTCCAACATGGTGGATCTTGATGAAAGGGGGCAGTCCATAATTTTAGAGCTTTATTGTAGAAAACAGAGAGAGAGAGAGGTAGAAAAGTAGAGGCTAGTCATAGTCACTTGGAGAAAAGGGAAAGGGAGTGGGAGAGAGGGAGCAAGAGCTTAAGAGACAGGGGAAAGACCAAGCATCCCTTTTATAGTGTGCTACCTTGCTGTTGCCAGGTAACTGTGAGGGAGAGCCTACCTGGGTGTATTCAGGTGACTGTGGGGGTGGAGTTCATTCAGAATTTCAGGAGCTTGGGGCACTGTCTACATGATTAATAGCCACAGTATAATGGATTTGGGGCATATCTCACTGTTCCGTTCCTTGTAGAATTTTCTACTGGGTCTTCGGAATAAGCCTCGCTCAGAACATAGACTGCCTTTCATGCTCCAAAAGATTTCCTCATTTTATTTGTTTTGCATCTGATGGTGTCATACATTCACATCCATGTGATCTATCCACTTGGTTTCTGACAGTACTAGAATCTACCTGGACCTATGAAGATTTCACATACACTCTTGTGTAATGATATAATTCACAGACCTTAAGAACCTGCTTCTGGGATCTTTTCCTATCTCAAACTTTTATCACTTTTTAGAACAACCTCCAGAGCTTAAAATTCTGACTTCTCCATGCTATGAGCTAAGAAGGAAACGGAGAATCTTTCTTAACCTCAGGAGCCACTAAGTCTGCGGTCATAGTTATGTTTTGCATTTCTGCTCCAGAGTGTTAGATCTTTAAGGGACATTTGGAGCAGCTAGAATTCCAGATCCATCTTTTCATATCCAGCCTCTATGTGTGTGTGTGTGTGTGTGTGTGTGTGTGTATCTCTTTCTGTTTCCTATCTGTCTCTGTCTTTGTCTCTCTTTGTTATTCTTGCTGTGTCTCTGCCTTTCTGTCTCCTCCCCTTCCCAATTGGTTGGGCTGTCTCCCTATTTGTTGACAGCAAAATGAGCCCTACACAATTCACATGTATGATATGTGATGAATTTTAAATATAATGTCTATTCTGATGCTTTCAATCTTTAACATTATATTAAGAAAATTCCTGTTTCTACTAATTTCTGCTATTTCTAACACAAATTTCCTCTAATTCCATAGCACCATCTTTGAAACAAACACGTTGGAATAACCATTGCTGGTTTGTTTTTGTCAACATCACTCCCTGAGGTGGGAGTAAGGAAAGGGGGAGGGAGAAAAGGGCAAATTCACTGGGAAAAATTCTTTTCAAATAGGAGAAATTTAAATTCCAAAAGGACAAAAATATAAATAAAAAGAACCATCAATTATTATGCTTTATCTTAAGTTAAGTAAAAAAAAATCTATTCCTTTTTGGTAAAATAAAAAATTGTAAATAAAAAGTCTATTGAAATGTCTGTTATTGCCAAAAATAATTGATCATAGTTGTAATCTCAGTTGGACCTTGCTTTGTATATGTATAAATAATACAGCGAATGTACATGACTTTTGTAGTGGAACTGTTTTAAGCCATATTTTTGGATGAATTGAATTAGTCAAGCAAAGTTCTTATCATTTCAAGGACATATGATCTGCACTTCACCCATATCTGGGTCATAATATGCTTGGAGATATATGTGAAATTATTTTTAGACATTTTAGGAAACTCTTGTAAACAACAAATTCTACAATGGTAAAATGCTGTAATATGAAACACTCAAAAGTGTATTTATTTCAGGGATATTAAACAAAACTCTGTGCAGAAAGAAAATCTACTAAGTATCCCTATAAATGATTGAATTTACAATAAAGTCAGTACTTTAAAGGTTTCATGTTGTAGCTTTATATTATGCCCATGTTTCAAGGTTCAAACAGAGGATCAGCATGACTAGTATGTTTTTGTAGATAGCTTTTAATTTTTAAAGAATGTAGTGTCATTACATTGACTCCTCCTTGCTGTGCACTGTCAATTAGCCATTTAGCCAACACAGTCCATAAATCTTGTAACAAAAGGGAGGAGAAAAGATTTATTTTAAATATATAATTTTCTGTGGCTTCATAGTTTTACTGTGGGCTTACATACTTGGAATCTCTTGATGGTACTGTGAGGCCAGCCAGTGGGTTGTCTACCTTGGTGAAAATCAATCTGAAATGGAGATAAGCCAAGCTCCTTAATTAACCAGCAGCTGCTGTCATTATGGAATTCACCTGTTTTAAAGAAACTTACTTTGAAGTTTCACAGTCACAATTTCAATTTAAATGCTTGCTGGAATCAGAATAAAGCCTTTAACTGTCTACATTTCTAAAATGAACATGTGAAAAATACTGAGACATATTCTTATCTTCAAATATTTTGCTTCTTTCATCTGTCGAGAATGATCCCCTTTGTCACTCATGTGTGACACTGACCATTCTGAAACTGCCCCTTTGGTCTTATTTTGTTCATTGTTCAATCTTCATTGTGAGATGAAAATGCAGTCTTTTACTTCTAAGCACTCATTTTGAGAATGCTGTAATTTTGAGTACTGTTCTTTTTTCTTTAATATCAGAAAAGTATGTGACATCACTTTACCATACTTGCCATAAATTTCCTAAAACATGAAATTATTAGAGGATATTCCAAGCTTTAAAATTATCTGTTAAGCAAAGCTATATATGGTGAGTTTAAGGAGTTAATTTTTGAGACTTTACTCTCCAGTAAATTAAAAACAAACCCAATGCTAAGACCTTCATGTCTTTATCATGCATAAGATACTAGAATAACTCCTATCCTACACACAGACACAAAGACCTACTAGCTTTTGTTTTCAGAGATCTTATATCTGTTCTATGGGAAGCAAGACCTCAGTAAAAGAAGAAGAAGAAGAAGAAGAAGAAGAAGAAGAAGAAGAAGAAGAAAGAAAGAAAGAAAGAAAGAAAGAAAGAAAGAAAGAAAGAAAAAAGAAACATATTGATTATTTCAAGTAACTGAAATAGGTGGTCTACTAGCTCTAGTAAGAACAAAAATCAACAGAACTAAAAGACAGCATGAGAGTCTTTCTATAAGGCAGATGCTTTGAGATGGACTTGAGGTTAGGCATAGAAGTAATTGCTCATAGTGTCTATAACTACATTCTCATATTCTCTCAGTGGTCACATTTTAGCATACTTCCTAACCTGACCTGCAATTATTTTTGGTTATATACATTAATTCATACAATTAATAGACCTGGTCCATATGAACATTGTTTCTCAGGGGTTGATGGCTCTCCTAAATAACTGAAATCAAGAATAAATGAGCATTACTGGGAGCTGTAAGTCCTTTGGTCTCCTGACTAACCTGTGAAAGCAGGTCACTCACTCAACATGGCCCAATAAGTTTTGTGCTGTTGCATGAATTAAAATTAACTTGTGATTGTACTATGATATGTTTGGGGGTCTATTAGTTATGACAATTAGTTTATTACAAGATTAATGAGACACATGAGGTAAATGGCATTCTGGTAGAGGAAAGAGTATGCATGAATGAAACACTATGGTGTTAAGCTATGTAAAGTGTTGATTATGATAATTTCTTTGTTTACAATATCTACCAATATTACTTGAATAATATTCACTAACATTATATGGGAATAATAAAACTTGAATTCTTCAATCTTTAGTGTGTCATATTAGCTTTGCTGTTGTTGCTCCCCATGGTTTTTCTTCAGGTCATTCATTGTTATTATCTTCCACTGGAAATTGTTTTCTTTTTTCTTCCAACCATTTCTGGTAGAAAATAAACTCTTAGCTATGATTACTAATTGTAATGCAATGACTACTAATTGTAAATGTAAAATTGTAAAGTACCATGAAAATGTCCTCTTAAGACATATTTGTTGCTTTTCTTTTGGTAGATTTAAATGATAGAGTAAATTAAGAGTTGTCGAAAATAGAATTTGTCAGTAAAAGGTCAGAGAAAAATGTACCTCAAAAGATTTTCTGTGAACTTACAGAAATTTAAGTGATTTGGCTACTGATCTCTTCATTTGGAAGGATAATGAAAAGTCACTGCAAAGCAAAAGGGCTCATCTGAAATCTATAGGAGTTTCTAGGCCACCAGACTCAAATTTCCATTTGTCCTTACTTTCCCCATAAGAATACAGTAACTCCTGAAACTCTGAATTGTAATCTTTGAAATGTATATGTGCATTATAAACTTATTATGGATTTAAAATGCAATACTGCCAGCATTCTAATTTCAATTATCCAAGGTAGAAGACAATTTAACCTTTCAGATATAATTCCATCTCCTCCTGAATAATAGCAAGTCTGAGTCACCAAATACTTAAGCTAAAAGTCACAGACATAGCTGTAATGCAAATTTAGTAATTATTATAATAGAGGCAGCACAGTGTAATGTGAGGATCCTGGGAAAGGCATATGGAGAATAATCTAGTAGATTGCATAACAGAAAAAGAAGAAAATCTGTGTTGGTTTAAAGTATAATGGAAGCTATTTCTTAATTAAGAACTTAGATAAAGAGTTGATTATAGTAAAAAGTTAGGACTTTTAGGCAGCATAAAAATGAGGCTACATATTTATAGAGAAATAAATTGAAGGTCTTGTACTTGATATCAATAGTTGCCATCTAGGCCTCCTTTTGTCAGCTGGTATATTCATTCCCCATTAGTGTGAATGTTGGTCTCCCTCAATTCCTTCATAATAACTTCTTAATATGACTATTCCCTTTTCAATGAGACCAACCTTGTCCAGAGATTCCTGGAGGATTATGCTCCCTTTCTCAGGACAAGCTCATTACCAATGACTGGTACAATTTAGAAAGTAAATCCTGACTCCTTCATATCTTATAAACTATTATCATAAACTGGTGATTATATTCAGATAGGAAATAAGAGCATGAGACCCATCTATACAATAACAAGAGATGGTAAAATGTCTATGGAAGTCGGAAATATTTAAAATCATCAGGATGGCAGTTGAGAAACAAGTCATAAAATTCGTGAAAGAAGAACAAAGGAAAGTTGAACTTATCCTGATGTTTGTGAGCAAATACACAGAAGCTGCAGTGAGAATGTCTCTGTACCACTATGATGCAGTTGATCAGTAGATGAGTCTAGATACCTATGTCAGAGAGCTACACATATAAATGGACTAAGACATTGACATATAAAAAGAGAGCTAAATGAGAGATGGAGTTGCCATGGAGCTAGCTACCTCCCAGGAAGCATGAGGCCAGAAGATCTACATCATTGTGAACAATCAACAACAGCACCTCCTGTCCATCATTGGCCTTCAGAGTGGACTTTAAATTGCATTGCATATGCCCTCTGAAAGCACTGTATTTTCTCTACACACAGTCATGAGCCAAAAGTCCTTTGAAGGACTAGAGTTCTTTAAAGTGTGATTGCAACTTGAATGCACTGACATGTTGTGCCAGTGCAAATCCCCTCCAGTGAATTCATATGCTTACTTAGACTTACACAGTTCTCAAGCCAAACACATATTCTTTTTGTTTTGTTTTGTTTTAGGTTTTTTGTTTGTTTTGTTTTTTTTGTTTTGTTTTGTTTTCACCTCACTCCACTATGTTTTCCCATTCTCTGGGGTCTCAAGACACTCCAGGGTTGGGTGCATCTTCTCTCACAGAGGCTATGCCAGACAATCCTGTGCTGTATATATTAATTATTTTATTCGATATTTTATTTATTTACATTTCAAATGTTATCCCCTTTCCCAGTTTTGCCTCCACAAACCCCCATCCCATCATCCCTCCCCCTGCTTCTATTTGGGTACTCATCCACTCACCCACCCAAACCCGCCTCCCTGCCCTGGTGTTCTCCTACACTGGGGCATAGAGTCTTTCCAGGACCAAAGGCCTCTCCTCCCATTGAGGTCTGACAAGGTCATCCTCTGCTACATATGTGACTGGATTCATGAGACCTCCATGTGTACTCCTTGGTTGGTGGTTTAGCTCCTGGAAGCTCTGAGGGGTCTGGTTGGTTGATATTGTTGTTCTTCCTATGGGTTGCAAACCCTTTCAGCTCCTTCAATTTTTTCTCTAATTCCTTCATTGGGGAACCTGTGCTAAGTCCAGTGGTTGGTTGTGAGCATCTGCCTCTGAATTTGTCAGGCTCTGGCAAAATCTTTCAGGAGACAGCTTTAACAGGCTCCTGTCCGCAAGCACTTCTTGGCATCTAAAATAGTGTCTGGGTTTGGTATCTGTATATGGTATGGATCCCCAGGTGGGGCAGTCTCTATCCTTTGGTCTCTGCCCCACACTTTGTCTACATATTTCTTCCTATGAGTATTTTGTTCCCCCCTCTAAGAAGGACTGAAGCATCCACACTTTGGTCTTTCTTCTTCTTGAGTTTCATGTGGTCTGTGAATTGTATTTTGGGTATTCTGAGATTTTAGACTAATATTTATGCATCAATGAGTACATACCATGTGTGTTCTTTTGTGACTTGGTTACCTCACTCAAGATGATATTTTCTAGTTCTATCCACTTGCCTAAGAATTTAATGAAGTCATTGTTTTTAATAGTTGAGTAGTACTCCATTGTGTAAATTTAACACATTTTCTGTATCCATTCCTCTGCTGAAGGACATCTGGGTTCTTTCCAGCTTCTGGCTATTATTATATATTGGGGCATCTTTTGGTTATATGTGCAGGAGTGATATAGCTGGGTCTGCAGGTAGTACTATGACCAATTTTCTGAGGAACTTCCAAACTGATTTCTCAAGTGGTTGTACCAGTTTACAATCCCACCAATGGAGGTGTGTTCCTCTTTCTCTAAATCTTTACCAGCATCTCCTGGCACCTGAGTTTTTATCTTAGCCATTGTGACTGGTGTGAGGTGGAATCTCAGGGTTGTATTGTTTTGTGTTTCCCTGAAAACTAAGAATGTTGAACATTTCTGTAGGTGCTTCTCTGCCATTCGAGCTTACTCAGTTAAGAATTCTTTGTTTAGGTCTTCATCCCATTTTTAAGAGGATTATTTGGTTCTCTGGAATCTAACTTCTTGAGTTCTTTGTACATATTGGATATTAGCCCTTACCTCAAGCTGTATTACAGAGTAATAGTGATAAAAACTGTATGTATTGGTACAGAGACAGGCAGGTAGATCAATGGAACAGAATTGAAGACTCAGAAATGAACCCATACATCTATGGTCACTTGATCTTTCATGGAGCTAAGACCATCCAATAGAAAAAAAGACAGCATTTTTAACAAATGTTGCTGGTTCAGCTGGAGGTCAGTATGTAGAAGAATGCAAATCTCATTGTACAAATCTCAAGTCCAAGTGGATCAAGGACTTCCATATAAAACCAGGTACACTGAAACTAATAGAAGAGAAAGTAGAGAAGAGTCTCGAACATATAGGCACAGGAGGAATTTCCTTGAACAGAACATGAATGGCTTATGCTCTAAGATCAACAATCGACAAATAGGAGCTCATAAAATTGCGAAGCAAACACACATTCTTATCTCCATCTGTCTGAAGCCTGTTTTGTTCCCTGGAATCTTGAGTTTCCTCTGAAAGCATTGTATCAGCGCACTGCTGGCACATGAAGTCAGTCTCATTTGTAGATTAACCAACCTTATCAACATATCCTGAAACTATATTCTTAAGGTATGTATTTAATTAATTAAACATCAGTTTATATAATTTAACACTATCTGCTATCCAAGGATAACTTTTGTGGATATCACTAAGGAGGCCTTTATTATGGAAATATACCAGGTAAGATATCTGAAGACTAACCTCCATATATTAAGTCATTTCTCCATTCAGAGTGGTCAAGGTAAATTATTTTTACAGGATGCCTTTCTTTATGACACCAAAAATAGTGACAATATGAAATTTCTTAAAACTTGACTAATAAGCTAAGGTTAGAAAGGTTTTCTGCCTTCTAAAACTAGGATTTCTCTGTAGAAATAGTGTTTGATCTCTCTTCCTGTGATGTTTGTCTAAATTAAAGACAACTTTGTTATTTATAATACAGGAACACTTGAAATTTGGACAAAGAAAACACTTTATTTACATAAAAATTGCTCTAGATGTATATGTGTGTCTAAATATAATAAAACATTCAAGTAAATATCTAACATCAGCTTCTTTAGCATTTTTACAAAATTAAATACAACTTTTTAAACTTCAAATACATTGAGTACTGGGACATATTCCTCAAGTGTATCACTTGATAAAGGCATAACAATTTTATCAACAGTGTACATTTCCAAAATATATTTTAAGTTTTCTAATTAATTTCAGTGTGTAGTGTGTGTATGTGTGTGTATGTACACAAGTGTAGGTAGTTTTAGAAGCTTGAAACATCTGATTTAAATTGGAGCTACAGACAGTTTTGAGCTACTAGATGTAGGTACTATGAACTGAACTCTGACCGTCTGAATGACTAATCTACTGCCTGGCTTTGTGTGTCAACTTGACACAAGATAGAGACTTCAGAGAGAAAGGAGCCTCAGTTGAGAAAATAAGTCCATGAGATCCAGCTGAAAGGCATTTTTTTTCAATTATTGATCAATACCGGAGAACCCAGACCATTTTGGGTGGCATGTTTCCTGGGCTGGTGGTCCTGGGCTGTATGAGAAAGCAGACTGAATAGTCCATATGAAGCAGAACAATAAGCATCACTCCTCCATGGCCTCTGCATCAGTTCCTGCCTCCAGGTTCTAGCCCTGCTTGAGTTTCTGTCTTGACTTCCTCCAGTAACCCTTCTTCCTAACTTGCTTTTTGGTCATGGTGTTTTATTGGACTAATAGACACCCTGACTAAGACAAGCAGTATAACCACTGAGCCATCTCTCCAGCCCAATTCCCAAAACAATTTTAGAAATTACATATGATTAATTTATTTTACATCCTAGTTCACTACACATGTAATGTGAAAGTTTCAAAGGCAAAGCTGATTGATCATTCCTATTGGAAAGAGCAGAAGAGAAGTTCAGGCCATTGCTTATGTTGCTTACATTGTCACACTGCTGATGCTAAGGACTTCTAGGCATGGCAAAAATCACAACATCAAGCTAAAAATTAAGGCT
>JADRCC010535235.1:0-14882 GCA_019843855.1 Hylomyscus alleni
TCTAGGGATATGTTGTAGGGACTAGAGGAAGTGAAAGTCTAAAGGAAGTATGGAATCCTGAGTGAACGTTTATTGTTGATATGGGCCAATGCCTCAGATTAAATGCTTGAAAGTGTGTGCCTTTTCCATATGACTTAGGCATGGAATTCACAAAGCCTTTTTTTGGGGGGGTCTGAGAGCAAATGTTGACAGGTCACGTAAATTCAAGTGTTTTTGAATGACTAAGCACCACTGTGTGCAAAAACAAAAGAACTGCAGTTTCCTCTTCCTGGATATTTACAGCCTGAAACTGCTCACCTACAGACATCTACTGTAACTATAAACTCCACACCGTGTGCTTTATATGTAAGTGGGCTGAGTTGATATGGTAATTGGTACAGCTCTATCAGAGTGCACATAGCCAACCTGACCAGGCTTTTCTGTACACATGTCTATGTGTCTGTCCCAGTCAGGTTTCTAGGACCAAGCCATGCAGGTGGTGGTGCATAGTGAAGTGGGTGTGTCTAACCTCTGGAGCATTGTGATATGATATAGTGCAATATATTTCAGTAAGCTGTCATGTGCTATGAGCTCACTGAGAAATTGGAAATGAAGTTTCAAACCCCACCCTCCTTATTTCAAACCCACACACATTTCTCTCACATTATCCTCCAAGGCCATTGTCTACGGATGAGCTGCCCCCATCTACATTATGACAGGGAGGGGACAGGACAACAAAACCTTCAAGAGTAGAAAACATTGAGTGCTCAAGGAGAGCTAGAAGGTCAACCATTTCCAGCAAGGTTGCTACTGCTTATCCCATGGTAGAAAGAGGCCTACAACGGGTGAGAGAAGCAAAATGGTCAGCCGTAGAGGGAAGCTCCACCAGGAACTCTTCTTGATGGCCTTAACTGCCCAAACCACTTGATTCTGTGAGCATCTAAATCGTTGTTATCATTTTTGTCTGTTGCTATTCATTCTTTGGCTTGGAAGAAGGGACCTTCTTGTTCTGCCTGGGATTCCCCACGGGGAACTCAGCTGGCTCCTTTAATGGTACTTCCTCACCTGGCTTCTGTAGGATGATTGAACACCAAATTTGGTGATGTTTTACTATTATCAAATTATCTATCTATTTATGATCTATTTATCGACCTACTATCTATCTTCTATTATTTATCTCTATTCACCTATCTATCTATCATTTATCTATCTTCTATCTCTTTTTATTTATTCCTTTACTTTGGTATATAATTAATAAATTCACTCATTCAAAATCTATGGCTATCATAGATTATTCTTTGGACTGTACAGAACTTATTATATTTGGGCTGCATTAACAGTCAGCCAGGGGCACATGAGGCCAATGCGCAGGTTGGACACACCTGTGAGTATGAACTGAGTGCTGTTGCTCACTAACATCAGAACATTATAACATAAAGTGACAGCATTTTGCCTATTTGAGGTCAGTTTAAGGTAGGGTCTTCCACAAAGAAAAATGTAACAAGTATTCCTTCCAAAAGGAAAGATGTGAAATGGGGCTTGTGTTTCTTATGTTTTTATACATTTCTTCCAATGCATATATCCTCTACCTAGACTCATTTCCTGTTACATACACACAATTATTTTGACATTTGATTTTATTTTTGTATATGTATGTTTTGCCTGTAAGTTTTGTATATGTATGTACACCACGTGCATGCAGTGTCCATGGAGGTGAGAGGAAGGGGGTCATGTCTCTTGGATTCGGATTATAGGAAGTTGTGAGCTGCCATGTAGGTGCTGGGAACTGAACACAAATCTTCTGCAAGAGTAATGTTTTAGAGTTTTAGTGCTGTGAAGAGACATCCCAACCACAGCAACTCTTATAAAAGACAACATTTAATTGAAGCTGCCTTACATTTCAGAATTTTGGTCTCTTACTATCATGGCAGGTATCATGGCATCATGCAGGCAGACATGGTACTGGAGTAAGACATGAGAGTTCTATATCTTTAGGTAGCAAAAGAAGACTGTGTGCCACACTGGGTGTAACTTCAGTGTAGGAGACTTCAAAGCATGCTCCCACTGTGACATACTTCCTCCCACAAGGCCATACCTCTTCTAACAAGATCACATCTACTCTAATAAGGCCACACCTCCTAATAGTGCCATTCCCTATGGGCAAGCATTCAAATACATAAGTCTATGCGGGCTATACATATTCAAATCATCACATTCTACTTCTTGGCTTCTATAGACTTGTATTCATAGCATAATGCAAAATATATTTAGTCCAACTTCAAATGACCCTATAGTCTATCACAGTCTCAACAATGTTTAAAAGTCTAAAGTTCAAAGTCTCTTCTGAGATTCATGCAATCTCTTTTCTGTAATTCCCTATCAAGTTAAAATTAAAAAGCAGATTTTATACTTCAAATGCATAATGACACAAGATATAGATTATTGCTCTAAATGTACAGAAGGGAGCATAGTAAGGAAATACTGGACCAAAGCAAGACTGAAAACCAGTTGACAAACTCTAAACTCTACATCTCCATGTCTGATGTCAGAATGCTCTTCAGATCTCCAACTCTTTTCAGCTTTGTTGACTGTAGCACACTTCTTTCTCTTGGGCTGGTTCCATTCCATGTTATCAGCTTTCCTCTGCAGGCATCCCATGACTCCAGCATCTCCAACATCTTTGGGTCACTAAGGCAACTTCAACTTTACAACTTCATGCAATGGCCTTTCCGGGCCTCCAGGCAGGGACACCCCTGCCACACATCTTGGCCCAGCAGCTTTCCTTAGCCACAGAGGGAGATTCCATAACTCCTTTCTTCTATCCTTAATTCTAAAGCCAGAGTCACATGGCCAAAGCTGACATGTTCTGCTGCTTTCTGGGGCTGGAGCATGGCCCCTTGCTCAATTTCATCTTCCTTCACTGCCTAAGCTTGGCTGTCCAGGAACTTGATCTGTAGACCAGGGTGGTCTTGAACTCAGAGATACTTCTGCTTTTGCCTCTGGAGTACAAGTATTAAAGGCATGGGCCACCCACCAGGCTATGAGCTTTTTAAAAATCTCTTCTGAGAAGTTGGAAGCTGGGTAGGGTCTTGCTCTGAGATCACCATTCCCTTTATTCCATTTACTATCTCTAATCTCCTTTAACATAGGTCTTAGCTTCATTCCACTTCCTGGTGATCCCTTTCTCCTCAAATTGCACATTTTGTAAATTTTTTTGCTCAGCTTGCACCTTTCTTTTGTAGATCTTTATAAGACTGACCACTGCTGGGCAGTGGTGGTGGCGCACGCCTTTAATCCCAGCACTTGGAAGGCAGAGGCAGACAGATTTCTGAGTTCAAGGCCAGCCTGATCTACAGAGTGAGTTCCAGGACAGCCAGGGCTATACAGAGAAACCCTGTTTGAAGAACCAAAAAAAAAAAAAAAAAAAAAAAAAAAAGGAAGAGTGGCTACTAATAACCATATTACAGAGTCAGTACTAGGCTGTTTTGGGATTTCCCCCGCCAGTGGAATTAATCCAAAACTCTTTACTTTAGCTTCAGGGAGATATTCCAGACAAGGGCAAAAATCATCAGCATTTTCTTTGCTAAATGGTCCCCAAAATAGTCTCTAAGCCATATGCTAACTAACCTTCTTCTTTTCTGAAACCTCTTGAACCAAGCCCTCACAGTTCAAACTACCCTCAGTACCTCTGTCTTCCATGTACCTACTAGTATGTCCCTATTAAGCCCCACTGAAAATATTCCACTGTTTTCCTAACCTAAAGTCTCAAATTCCACATTTCTTCAACATCAACACCCCAGTCCCTATTCTCAACTTTTGTCTTAGGGTTTTATTGATGTGAAGAGATACCATGACCATAGTGACTCTTATAAACAGGCTGGCTTATAGTTCAGAGGGTTAGTCTATTATCATGGAAAGAAGCTTGACATCATGTGAACAGACATGGTGCTGGAGGAGATGAGAATTGTACATCTTGAGATGCAGACAGCAGAAGGAGACTGTGTGCCACACTTGGTATAGCTTGAGCTTAGGAGATCTCAAAGCCCACCCTCCCTCACCTCCCAGTGACACACTTCCTTTAACAAGACCATACCTGCTCCAACAAGGCCACACCTCTTAATAGTGCAGCTCCCTATGGGCCAAGCTCTGGAACATGAGTCTTTGGGGGCCAAACCTATTCAAACCACCATAAGCAGTAAGTGCTTTAACCTTGAGCCATTCTCTAGACCCTTTCCTTCTCCCATTATCTTATTTTTCAGTCACCTGCCCTCCTAGATTTTTCATTTGAGATGCTTTTTTGTTTTTTTCTGATATGATAAATTAATCTGCATATATCTGTCTGTCAAAAGACACCCGAAAGAGCCCACAAGATAGCTTACCATGTAAAGTGGCTTGCCACCAGGCCTGACAACCTGACTTCAATACCTAGAACTTACATGGTAGAGAGACCTGACTCCTGCAAGTTATCCTTTGACCTCTCTGGGTATGCCATATATACCATTATATGTGTGCATGTGCATACACAATTTAAAAATATAAAAGTAGACCCACCTGTTGGCATTACTATTTCATGCTCATAGAAACATCATGATCATGAGACCATATAAATATCAGGTTGCCTAGAACAAGGCTTGTATCCACTGTTGAATGTGGTTCTAGGGCTGGTGAGATGGCTCAGTGGTTAAGAGCACTGACTGCTCTTCTGAAGGTCCTGAGTTCAAATTCCAGCAACCACATGGTGTCTCACAACCACCTGTAATGAGATCTGACACCTTCTTCTGGTGCGTCTGACTATGAACTTATTTACAATATGGTTCTTACAGAGGGGTGGAGCTACCTCTGTCTTTATCTTGTTGCTTGGTGGTCTAGTGACTGAATACAGGGTCCTACTCTACTGCTGAGCTGCAGCCTGAGCTCGCTGTCCTTAGAGTTTTAGAATCATCCCCCTCCCCCCCCAACCAGCTCACTTTTCTTCTTTTGGGGCCGCATATTGTGTGAAGCCCAAAGTGAGTCCAGACAAAGCTTCAGTTTTGTTTTCCACTGTACCTTTATTTAGAATGGGCACAAAGTTTAAAGTCTTTGCAAACATTAAGTCAAACAGCAGGTGAGGAGGAATGGGAGGTGGATGGGGTCATAAGCAAACCTCACAAGCAGGAAAGAAAAGAAAAACATGGGAAAGAAAGGAAAAATGCATGATCTTGTTGACCTTGGATGATTGCGTTATTGCTATTCAACCATGTTGGATTTACAGTGGTGTCAGTAGATGAAACACTCTGCTATCGAGCTTATATTATGTTTCTTCCTGCTCATGATCTTTTTCTGAACCATGTCAACATGAGTTGTAGGTAACATGTCATTTTTCTCTTGAGTACTTCAGCAAATATCTCCTAAAACAAAGATACTTTCCCACACAGTCAACATTCATTTATCAAACTTAAGAAGTTTAAAGCCGGTACAATAAAATTATAGAGTAAACAGTCCCTGATAAAATATTCCCTATCTTCAACCATTCAAATCCCCCCTCCCTCAACCTCAACCCAGGTGCTAATCTGTAGGAGGAGGTGCTGTTTCCCTAATTGGTTCTTGATTTGCTCAATAAAGAAGGCAAGAGCCAATTGCTGGGTAAAGGGTAAAGGTGGGACTTCTGGGTCCCAGGAGGAAGAGAAGAGATTCTGGAAATGAGGAGGCTTTTGCACCCATGCTTTGGAAGCAGAAGAAAGCAACAGTTATGTAAGGCCTTGTGGGAACCTGCCACCTCTACCGTGGGCAGGGGCCAAGGAAGTTGGTAGGAGTTAGTTGATAGCTGATAAGGTTACACCAGGGGATTCTATGCCCAACATTTGTGCTATCTGACAAATTCTAAAATAATAAAGCTGTCTAGTGTTTTCATTCCATTGAGCTAAGGTGGGCAGAGAAAGGGAGTAGCCTGAGTGAAAGCTGGCAGCTTGTTGAAGCTAGCTGAGAGGGGCCAGCGGCATGCAGACAGCAGCTCCCGGATTTCCCAGGTCAGGGGTTGGTTGTGATCAATCTCAGAGTGAAGCCTCAGGAGCTTGGGCTCTGCCCTGTGCTATGTCATCGTCCTTAGGATTTGTCTTCAAGACAAACTTTACCAGCATCTCAATGGCATTTGTGTGCAGAAGTTGTAGAACTAGGAGAGCCACGCAGATGGAGATGACAGGGAAACTATACAGGGTTGTTTAGGCTGACAAGGGGCAGAGGAATTTTAATCTGCAGAAGGGTGTCATCTACTCCTGGAAATTACTTTGTGTCATGCAGACCTTGTGTGACAGCAGTATTTGAGGTGAAACCTTCAAGGAAGGCAGTCTCCTGCCCCCACATTGTCGTCTGGCACCCCTAACTCAGAAGTAGCCCATGTCCTTGCATACTCGTGTGCTAGGTGTCCACCAAGATAGGATTTATTAACAGACAAAACTGGACATTGATCTCTGACCTTTACCAATGTTCCAACATCTTAGCCAAACCCTGGCCTGGAATTTGGTTCACCCACCCAGACTAACTGCCTCCAGCATTGTGGATAGGGCATTGAAGCTTACAGAATGGGAGACCTATCCCAGGGCAAGGTCAAGAAGAATCCTCATTCCCAGTCACATATTACAGCTAGACCACTCCTAGGAATTAACAGGAAACATGTCTGTACTTGCCCAAAAGATTAGCTTAGTGGGCGTTTTACCTAGGATGGGCGGGACCTTGAGCAGTGTGTGTGTGTGAGAGAGACAATGTTCAATCTGCATAGAGCATTCTGACTTGCTTGCCCCCTGACTAGAACTAGAACTTAGGTGGACTAGGACTTAGATTCATGCAGTCCACAGCCCCCTGGGCCCAAGCGCTCTGGGTCCGGGGGGTGCAGCACCAGTCGAGATTCAAGAGATTCAGCATTCTAGAGATTGAGCATTCTAGATCAAGAGATTCAGCATTCTAGAGATTGAGCATTCTAGATCAAGAGATTCAGCATTCTAGAGATTGAGCATTCAAGATTCAAGAGATTTAGCATTCTAGATTGAGTATTCGAGATTCGAGCCTCTATCCTCCTGGCTGGTGCACCCACAGCCCCCCGGGACTCCAGCCGGGCCCATGTGACCCAAGCGTGCTCGGAGCCAGAGGGTGCTGCACCAGTCCAGAGGAGATGGCTGCTGTTTTTAGATCCAGTGTATTTTAGATGACCTCAGATGTACCTCTACCACTGAGCTGCCAGATTTTTTATCTCTCTTTTGCAATGATTGTAAAAATCTCGTGCCATTTTTAAGAAATACATTCAGATCATACACTACTTGTGTTGAGTCTGTCTGTCACCAGCTGAATCCCATGCACACCTGGTCAGGACCCATCGTCCTGCAGAACAGGGGACTCCCGCAGAGAAACCCCCGGTCTGTGGCAACTTTGCATTTGGATTATATAAAAGTCTTAATTAAAATTCTTCATTTTTTAAAAAAAAATTATTGAGGGTTTTGCACCAAGTCTACTTAAGGGGAAAAAAACAGACAACAGAAATCTCTAAATGGTTTCACATTCTCTTCAGTTTCATTAGTTAAGAAAACTAACACTCAAAAAAAGATATTGTGTGAATAGGGAATACATATCTGTTTTAGCTGATTCTTGGTTTGAAGGACTCTGATAGCTAACAGCACAGCTATGGTTTTCCTGGATCCAGAGGTCATTGAGTGGACCACAAAAGGTTCCAGGCATGTTGGCAAATCTAGTTAGTGGGGCTGACCAACTTATGTTGGCATTCTTAACCGCATGTTTTCTTCATTGGATATGTTCTGACTTATGGATTGAATTGGGTCTTGGCCTATTAATTCTATCCTCTAAATTCTTATCAAAGGTAAGGTGCTTACTTCTCCCATTAGTTTGTATATATTCCAATTCCTCTGTAATTTAGCTTTCTTGTTTGACAGGGTTTCTGAGAGAAATCCTCAATAGTTCTTCCTTTTCCTCCTAACACAGAAAATGACTGTTCTAACCTGAAGATCTTCCTCTTACCATCTCACTTTATATATCATGAATCTATGTATATATTTGCTCTTTAAAAACATTATTTATATACACTATTATAATACAATTTTCTACTTTTATTATTGCTCTAACACTGAACCACACTTTGAGGCAGTCTTCTTTCATGAGTTTTTAAATTTACCATGGAAGACTACAACTGATAAAGATCAATAGAATATAATCAAGGAAATGATAATAGCTTTTATAAATAGTACTGGGAGAACTGAGGATCTTCATGCAAAATAATGAATAAATTTGGATTTTTACCTTATACTAGACATAGAGATAAATTCAGGGTAAGTCATAAACTTAAGTGAATTGATAAAAATGAAAATAAATATATAATTTTGGCTTATGTGATGATTTGAATGAGAATGGCCCCCATAGACTTATTTTGAATACTTGGTCCCAATTTGGTGGAATGGCTTGGGAAAGATTAGGAGGTGTGGCCTCATTGGAGGAGGTGTGGCTTTGTTGGAGGAGGTGTGTCAGTGGAAGCAGGCTGTGAGATTTTCCTAGTCTCCTCTCTGCTTCCTGTCTATGGATTAAGATGTGAACTCTCAGTTCTATTCTCAGCTTCCTACCACCAAGCCTTGGCTCTACTCTCATAAATTCTGACCTTCTGGAACCATAAGTCCAATTAGATACTTTCCTTTATAAATTGCTTTGGTAATGGTTAATCACAGAAATAGAAAAATTACTAATACAGATATTAAATTTTATAGATTATGGCATGAAAAATACAAGAACTAAGAGATGATTGAGAATTTAGACTATGATACCCGAAAACACTGGGATCAGAGTGATGGCTCCACAGATAAGAACATTTGCTGATGATTCAGAGGACCAGAGTTTGGTTCCCCGAACCCATATCTGGCAGTTTACAACTGTGTAGTCTAGTTGTGAAACTCCAGTTCCAGGGGAGTCAGCACCCTTTCGTGGTCTATGTGGGCACCGTACTCATGTCTACACATATCCACATGTGCATGTGCATGCATGCTTTTATGTACACACACACACACACAAATAATGAAAATAATAAAAGTACAGTCTTAAAAAAATACACCCAAACCTGAAAACATCTTTCCTCCAAGAAATATCATGAAGACTGTAAACAAGTCCTATAATGGAGAAAACCTTTGCAAGTCATATATTTAGCTAAAGGATATCCAGAATATTCAGGGTAAGAAAGAATTATAACAACCCAGTAATGAAAATACAAGATCTGATATCAGATGGGATGAAGGAATTCTTCCACCTCTACCATGCAGAATGCGTTCCACCTATCTACAGACTAGGGCTCCTTCTGCAGGTGATGTAGACACTTATGTAACTATGAGAACGCTAGCAATCCACTGAGGGTGAGAGGGCTATTTTCATTTTTCTTCATTGTCTTGCCCATAAGCTAGCACTGCAGCTTTCCCTGGACTTAGAGGTTTTGTTTTGTTTTTTGTTTTTTTGTTTTTTGTTTTTCAGAAGGAGAGAAGGAGGAGACAGTAGGATTTAAATATTGTATTTCCTTGCCACCCTGGTTCCTGGAACAGGAGCTACACTGTAGTGTACTTTCACTGGAAATAATGAGGGGGACTGTTGAGACTAGACCACCTGGGGTCAGTAAGAAACAAAGAACAAGAGATAGGGTTCAGAGTAACAGTGGGGGCTCTCTTCTGTTGGTGCCAGCAACCATGAGAGAAGCTGGCCAATAGCATTGCACTACAGGATGTGAGGTTGATGGGCCTCTCAGGCTCAGCCCTTTGGCTTCTTTACCCAACCCAGTGCTTTTCTTGAAACCTTCCCAGTCTGCATTAGTGATTATCTATCTGCAAGAGGAGCATATGGCCTAGCCCAGGCCAGCTGCTGAGCTCTGACTCTGCCAAACCCATGTTCATTGCTTAACCCTTTCCTAGGCCAGACACCAGGAACAGTGCAGAGAGCAAAAGAGACAGGAACATCTGGGTTGCTTGGTCCAGTGGCCGTATGGTTAATACATCAATTTTCCATGCTAATGCTCCACACTACCCCAGTATGGAGGCAAGTCTGTGTTCACGCATATCTGAAGAATGTAGCCTGTGCTTTTCCAACCCAATTTGTTGAGTAATGATCTCCGAGATCTCACATAGCTTCAGAGCCTGGCCTTAGGCCATGCTCCAATACAGGACCCAATCTACAGTTACTGACTAGTTGGGAAAAAGAATGTACACTACTGCCTAAGTAACTGTAGAACTCAGATAGCAGTGCCGACTCCCTGCAGCTGCCAGCCAGTGATCTCATAGGAGTATAGAGACTAGCCCATGGTTCCACTTGACCTCAGAAGATCACTAACAGCCAGTCCAACTAGAGAATGTGACAGATCTTCCTGTTTGGGGTCACCACTCACTGGTCCAACCAGAATCCTAGTTTGGACTAAGAAAGAGAAGACCAGTCACCACCAAGAAACCCCAGCAAAGGCTATAAGAGGGAGCCATTCCTTAAAGGCAAGGAGCCCCAGCAAAGGCTAAAAGAGGGAGTCATTCCTTAAAGGCAAGGAGCCCCAGCAAAGGCTATAAGAGGGAGTCATTTCTTTAAAGGTAAGGAACCAGCAAAGGCTATAAGAGGGAGCCATTCCTTAAAGGCAAGGAACCAGCCCAAGTGTACAGGGATCATGAAAAATTAGAGAACTATAACATCATCCAAAGAAACAAATTTCTGATAATAAACTCTGAAGAGGTGGAGATTTATAGAGTGACTCCCACCACGCCACACCCTCAAGGGACTCAGAATCATCCTGGCAGCAAATTTTTGGAAATCATAGGAACATACCTATAGGGACATAAATGAAATTTGGAAAACAATTCATGAGCAATATAAGAATTCTCACGAAGAAATAAAAAACAAAACTCTTAAAGAAACTGTGGTGATAAAGAGTACAAGCAACTGAAATAAAACATCCAATAAAAAGTTTAGCAGTGCACTTGATTAAGAAGAAAAAGAAAAGTGCTCTTACCTGGCCACAGAGACCTGGCCACCGGGCATCAGTTTCTGAATCTCAGGGTAGACGTGAAGGACTAATATCTGCAAGTCGTTCTCTGACCTCCATACAAGACATGTGCGCACACTCACGGACCTCACACACAAAGGTCAGGGTGCACATAAGAAGGTTGTTTTTACAGAAGAAAATATTAATTAACTTAAAGATGGGACATTTGAAATTATCCAATTAAAAAAAGAAAAAAGGAAAAGCCAAAAAAAAAACAAAAAACAAAAAAACAAAAACAACCAAAACCAGAAGGAAACTACAGAAGAATAACAAAGGGCTAAAAGAAGTGTATTTCAGCATAAGGCCTGAAAATTCTTCCTGAATCTTGGGAAAGGCAGCGTGTTTGCAAGGATCAGGAGTATAGAGGTTTACAATCAAATTCAGCCCAAAGAGGAATTCACTTTGACGCATCATGACTAAATTAAAAATCAAATCAGAGAGAGAGAGAGAGAGAGAGAGAGAGAGGTATACCACATTCAGCAGAGTCTCTATAAGGCTGCCAGCAGATTTTGCTACATAAATGGTGAAGGCCTGCAGAGAGCAGGGTGGCATAGTCTAAGTACTGACTTTACGTTCTCACAGAAAGAAGTTCAAAGAACCCTGTAAAAGACCAGGTTAAACTCAAAGCTAGGAGATGAAGGAGATAATGAAGACCAGAGTGGAAAGAATTTAAGCAGGGGTGAGGAAGTTGGTGGAAAACTGGGAAACTGAATCCGTTTGTTTAAAAACTTAATTGAGAAGCAAAGTAGGAAATGTTTCAAATTAGGTTAGTGAAAGACGGAAGTGAGGCATTGGCTGGCACCATGGCACGGAAGTGAGACGTGGAAGTGAGGCATTGGCAGGCACCATGGCATGGAATTGAGAGACAGAAGTGAGGCATTGGCTGGCAGCATGACATAGAAGTGAGAGACGGAATGAGACATTGTCAGGCACCATGCCATGCAAAGCCTCATAACAACTATATGTAGGAGCTCGATACTCTGAAGAATCCGAATCCTCCACACGTGTATCCTACCAACTCCGATCTGTGGAAAAAACAGGAAGTGCAAACTAACCGTGACAGATGAGAGGCTGGAGAGTTGTAAATATTTTCCCCAGGTTCATCCACTTATCTAAGAATTTCATAAATTCATTGTTTTTAATAGCTGAGTAGTACTCCATTTGTAAATGTACCACATTTTCTGTATCCATTCCTCTGTTGAGGGACATCTGGGTTGTTTTCAGTTTCTGGCTATTATAAATAAGGCTGCTATGAACATAGTGGAGCACGTGTCCTTATTACATGTTGGAGCATGTAATGGGTACATGCCCAGGAGTGTTATTGCTGGGTCCAAAGGTAGTACTTTGTCCAGTTTTCTGAGGAACTGCCCAACTGATTTCCAGAGTTGTTGTACCAGCTTGCAATCCCACCAACAATGAAGGAGTGTTCCTCTTTCTCCACATCCTTGCCAGCATCTGCTGTCACCTGAGTTTTTGATCTTAGCCATTCTGACTGGTGTGAGGTGGAATCTCAGGGTTGTTGATATCATCCTGAGTGAGATAACCCAATCACAAAAGAACACACATGGCATGTACTCACTGATAAGTGGATATTAGCCCAGAAACTCGGAATACCCAAGATACAATCCACAAACCACATGAAACTCAAGAAGAAGGAAGACTAAAATGTGGATACTTTGTTCATTCTTAGAAGGGGGGACAAAATACCCATGAAAGAAGTTGCAGAGACAAAGTGTGGAGCAGAGACTGAAGGAATGACAATCCAGAGTCTGCCCCACTGGGGGGTCTATCCCATATACAATCACCAAATCCAGACACTATTGTGGATGCCAGCAAGTGCTTGCTGACAGGAGCCTGATATAGCTTTCTCCTGAGAGGCTCTGCCGGTGCCTGACAAATACAGAAGTGGATGTTCACAATCATCCATTGGACTGGGTCCAGGGTCCCCACTGAAGGAGCTAGAGAAAGAACCTAATGAGCCTGAAGGGGGTTTAGCCTATAGGAGGAACAACAATATGAACTTACCAGAACTCTCAGAGCTCCCAGGGACTAAACCACCAACCAAAGAATACACATGGTGGGACTCAGGGCTCTAGTTGCATATGTAACAGAGGATGGCCTAGTCGGTCATCAATGGGATGAGAGGCACTTGGTCCTGTGAAGGTTCTATGCCCCAGTGTAGGGGAATGCCAGGGCCAGGAAGCAAGAGAGGGTGGGTTTCTGGGTTGGGGGAGGGAGGAGGGAATAGGGGGTTTTTTGGAGGGGAATCAGGAAAGGGGAGAACATTTAAACTGTAAATAAAGAAAATAATAAAAAAAATTCAAGTTTTTTTAGAAGGATAGTTTCTCATAAAAGAAAAGCCCAGGTCTATTTCATTGTTTGTTCCCCCAGACATTTAAAGAATGGTTTTTATTCTTCTTGACTTCTTCAAAAAGCTTAAAGAATAAAAAAGTATTCCAAATTGTCTCTATGACATCAACATTGCCGATAACAAGGCCAGACGAGTGTTCTATAACTGAAAAGATCAATAGATCAAAACCGTCCACAAAATACCAGTAAATGTAAGTTATCACAGTAAAAGAATTATTCTCCAGGAGGAGGTGGGCTTCGTCTTTGGCATGGAGAGATAGTTTAATATGTCCATGACAGTGCGCTGACGTTAACTGAGGGAGAGTAGAAGCTGTGCAGCAAGGAACCGAGAGCACCCTCTGGATGATGAGCAGCACAGGGTTCTGCTCCTCATTTCTCTTCAGCCTTGTTAAAAGGACATCTTACCAGTCCCACCCAAACACTGTTAAAACTGATAAAAGAATTCAGTAAAAGTGCAGGTATGATAATCAATACACAAAACCCAGCACCATTTCAGTACACTAATTATGAGTTGTTTAAAAGAAGACCAAAGAACCCTCCCCCTTTAAAATAGCAACATCATCATCAACAGCCAACTACTTAAGAATACATTTTTTCCCCAAGGGAAGTAAAATATTCATATGATGAAAACTAAAAAAAAAAAATACAGATGAAATTGGTGAAAAAAGCAAACAAGCCAGATATGCATCCCGTGATCCTGTGTTCATGGATTAGGAGACTTGACATGTTAACATGCCTTATTTCCCAAAGTGAGCTACAAGTTCCATGTGATCGAGATCAAAATTCAATGGCATTTTCCACAAATATTGAAAATGCAAGCCATAAATTTATATGTCACTGCAAAATACTCTAAATAGATAAAAAAAATCTTGTACCTTTTGCACCATAACCAAATGACACACAGCATCATAATGCCTGACTTCAGAACATATCATAAAAGAATTATAATTAAAGTGCCATGATGGGACCATGGAGACAGACTCCCAAGCTAATGGAACAGAGTAGAAGTCCAGATGTAAAACCACACTTTATGTCCAGTTTTCCACAGGCTCAAAGACCAGGAAATAGAGGAAAAGTAGTTCATTCCCCAAAGAGTTCTAGAAGGATGATTACCCACAATCAGAAAGAAAAGAGATCCTATCTCATCCCATACATGAAAATAATAACAAATTTGATTAAAGTCTTAATGAAAGACCCCAAAACTAAGAGAAACAGAAGAAAACATGCAGGGAAAAGTTGCCCAATGCTGATCTGAAGTTTTGCTGCCACATTCAAAGCTCAAACAACAGAACAAACATACAGTGGAGTTATTTAAAACTAGAAATCACAGGCACAGTGAGAAAAAGAATCTACAAAATGAAGGGACCACTCCAAATGGGAGATGAAATCTGCAAACTGCATTTCCTGAGTTGTTATTCACAATATGCATGCAACTCAAACAGGCAAGTAAGAAGGAAATATATATATATATATATATATATATATATATATATATATATATATA
>JADRCC010535262.1:4817-15420 GCA_019843855.1 Hylomyscus alleni
CCCCTTGTCCTCTGACCTCCACACATGCACTGTTGTCTCTCACATACATACACACACACATACATACATACACACTCACACATGCATACACACTCATACATACACACATACATATATACACACATATACACATTCATACATACATTCACACGTACACTGACATATACAATCTCACACAAATGCTCATACGCTTATTCACACACACACACACACAAATAAAAAACAAAACAGTAGTTCAGGACAGGAGGACACTGGTCTCTCGAACACTATACTTGTTCACTGTAGCAATATGTATTAGTTAACATGAGGGAAGGGTAAAGATATGAAGAATTGAGGGGGTTGGTGAGATGGCTCAGCGGGTAAGAGCACTGACTGCTCTTCCAAAGGTCCTGAGTTCAAATCCCAGCAACCACATGGTGGTTCATAGACCACATGGTAGTCTCCCCAGGCCTAAGTGCTAAAGGTTTGCTCCCCAAGGTGGAGTTATGGAAGTGGGATGGGGCCTTTGAAATGTGGGGCCTGATGGGAGGTCCTTAGGTCACTGGAATTTGCCCTAGGAGAGGAAGAGTGGGACCACGACATGAATGGTTTCGCTTCACCACACTCATACCTCCACTGCATTGGCTGATGAGATACAAACCAAGTCTTCTGATGATTGATTTGTAAAGGCCCAGCCTGCTCTGGGAAATGCCATCCCAAGGTAGATTCTAGTCTTGAGTGATTTGGGCTGAGCAGGGAGCTGGTCACTAGCAAACAGTACCCTCCCCTCCTATGCCTCAGCTTCAGGTTCAGACTCCAGGTCTTAGCATTGAGTCCTTGTTTGCATACACTTCTGGAATAAACCCTTTCCTCTCAACTGGCTTTTGTTGTGACCCTGAGACACCCTTTATACTGTGCGGCCTAATCTCAAGCTGAAAGATCATGGACTGGCATCCCCAAACTGTGAGCCCAAAGTGGACCTTTTATCTTTATAACTTGATGACTCCACGTACTTTGTTATAGTAACTGGAAGTTGACAAAAATAAGATGTAATATTAATACATTCACCTTTGTACAAATATAGTTATAAAATTCATGCTTAAAACTATTTTGAGTTGTGATTCCAGGTCCTCTGCTTTCTCCTTCTCTGAGTGTCCAGACACTGAAGCACACTGGGCTGGAAGGATGAAGCAGAGTCCAAAGACGGCAGGATCCCAGCCTGACTGGGAGCAAGTGGAGGCAGGAAGGCCTCTTCCCCTTCTCCACCAATCCTAGCTTGTGCATATACCTTCATTTGGAGCGGGATTGTACATACACACTGTATTCGAGGTGACCCAAGGGTTATCTAGTTTTCAGGGAGGAGGTAAGAATATCTAGGGTGGTCAAAGGTTATTGTCTAAAGTCTTAAGGTTACTGAGATGCCTCGTGAGTGTGGGGAGGTGTTCCAGAAATCTCAGGTGCAGAACTCCGTGACATTTCTCAGGTAGACAATGTGGTGTCTGGGATCCCTCAGAGAAGAGGCAGCCCTACTGACAAAGAGAGTCTGAAGCTTTGTACTGAGCTCAGGGGCTGTCTGGTCGTGTCAGACTTCAGCCTTAACAGCAGGACTTCCCGACATTGTGTATGTGAAAGAAGGGCTCCAGAAGGCAAATGGACCCCAGGTTCTTTTAAAATCATAACACAGCTCTTCCTAAAGCAGCTTTCTGTGTGTCTGTAGCTTACAAAAATCTCTCTGGAATAACTAGGTCAGCTTTTTAGCTGTCTGCCACTCAGCCAGAAGGGGCCAAACCAGATCAGACAATGCAGCTCTGGCCTCTCTGTACCCCTCTCCTCCTCCATGATTCCTCTAGACTCCTCAGATTTTAAAGCAAAATTCAAAGCAGCAAACAAATGACCCTCTCTAAGCAGTCCTTGCTTTCAGCTGTGACATTGCTCCACCTATGGTCTCTTAGCCTGAAGCCTTATGCTGAAATTAAATGTGATTAATTAATTAAACTAGTGCAGTGTTTTCCTTTGATTCTCCCAATTCAGAAAATGACATTAGTCGTGTTAATACCTACACCCTTTCTCTTCTAGTTCAAGTCCAAATACTAATAATTTCTCCAAGTAGCTTGACCCAGCCACTTGCTTGGGACCAGTATTCAGAGAGGCCTGGGAGGGGAGGCATGTGAGGCTTGAGTTTTCCTAATATCCACAGAGAAAGAAAGAAAGGAAGGAAGGAAGGAAGGAAGGAAGGAAGGAAGGAAGGAAGGAAGGAAGGAAGGAAGAAAGAAAGAAAGAAAGAAAGAAAGTGTTTTAGTCAGAGTTTCTATTTCTGCACAAACATCATGACCATGAAGCAAGTTGGAGAGGAAAGGGTTTATTCGGCTTACTTCCACATTGTTGTTAATCACCAGAGGAAGTCAGGACTGGAACTCAAGCAGGTCAGGAAGCAGGAGCTGATGCAGAGGCCATGGAGAGATGTTTCTTGCTGGCTTGCTTCCCCTGGCTTGCTCAGCCTGCTCTCTTATAGAACCCAAGACTTCTAGCCCAGGGATGGCACCACCCACAAGGGGCCCTACTCCCTTGATCACTAATTGAGAAAATGCCCCACAGCTGGGTCTCATGGAGGCACTTCCCCAACTGAAACTCCCTTCTCTGTGATAACTCCAGCCTGTGTCAAGTTGACACACAAAACTAGCCAGTACACCACCCATGCATTTTTTTAGCATGTGCTTGGAGTTGGACGTGTGAGGACCCTATCTTTCTCATTTGCATGCAGGCTAGCAGAGAAGAGGAATCCAGACTTGCCGTGGAACACGAAGCAGAGTCTGTGAGAACATTGCTGGGTTGCAAGTCTACATGTGTAAGTCTAAAGAGATTGCATGATTGGCTAGAACTTCGGGTTTTCTTTCTTGTTTGCTCTTCATCAGTGGCTTTCCAAATTATGGACACTAGGGACCGCATTGTAAGCATTCTCTGTGTCTCTGTGGGGTCATGTGGGCCACGCATGGACAGTCAACATTTCTTTCTCATGGTTCTGGAGCTGGGAAGCCTAGGTGGCAGCCAGGGCCTGGTGAAGGCAGGCCTGCTTTCCATGATGTCTGGAATCTACTTTGCCCTTTGTCTTTGTGTGTGCTTGGAGTTTGTTGTCGCTTTTGTTCGTGTTTGAGACAAGCTATTACCAGGCACCACAGGTTGACCTTCCGGTCCCTCAGCCTCCCAAGTGCAGGGATGGCAGGCATGTGGCACCAGGCTGATTCTGGAGCCTCTTTCATAAGGTCACTAACTCGTTACAGGAGAATGGGAAAGTGGCAGTTGTCACCTCCAACAGTGACTTCCTTGCTTTTCCTGTCCTTAGATGATTTTTAAATCAAAGAGCTTCTACATTGGCCTGTACAACAAACAGACAAGAAGGGACTGTAGAGATTCAAGTGTAAGAACTGGCTGAATTTGGAAACAGAAAAAGTAAGGGATAGTAATTGGAACTAATGAGGAGCTGTGGGGATTTTTGTTCTGTTTTTTGTTTGTTTGTTTTAATAAGTAGAGAGTTCAGGATGATAAAATTTTATTGGAAATAAATAGTGGTGGTTGGTGTACAAGGTTGGGAATATCCTTAGTGGGACCAAATTCCTTTTTATTTTAGTTTAGTCTTTCAGTTTTATTTTTAGAGAGGATCTCTCCATGTAAGCCTGGCTGTGCCGGAAATCATTATGTGGACCAGACTGGTCTTGAACTCGCAGAGTTGCCTTCTGCCTGCCTCTCCTTCCTGAGTGCTGGGATGAAAGGTGCGCATTACCCCACAGAAATGTAGTCTTAAAGATGATTAAAATGGCAACATAGGCAATTCCCTGAAATGAGCAAAAGATGTGTGGGCAGTCCCTCCCTAAAGCAGATCTGCAGATGGCTCACCACCTTGTGCAAGGCTGTCTTGTGTTTATTCGCTGTTTTAGTTAGGGTTTCTCCTGCTGTGATGAAACACGTTGGCCTAATGCAACTTGAGGAAGCAAGAGTTTATTTGCCTTTCATATCCCCTTTGCTGTTAATCACTGAAGAAAATCAGGGCAGGAACTTAAACAGGGCAGGAACTGATGCAGAAGCCATGGAGGGGCTTGTTTACTTGCTTACTGGCTTGTTCCTCATGGTCTGCTTAACCTGCTTTCTTGTAGAACCCAGGACTACCCAGGAATGGCATCACCTACAATGAGCTGGGTCCTTCCCATCAATCATTAAGAACGTGACCTACAATTGTATCTCATGGAGGCATTTTCTCAGTTGAGGGTCCCTTCTTTCATAAAACTCTAGCTTGTGTCAAGGTGACATAAAATTGGCCAGCCTATCAGCTCTCTGAGAAATGCCAATTTCAGATACAGTGGACTTAAAAACACAAGTCCAAAGGTGGGCAGTGGTGGCACACACGTCTTTAATCCTAGCACTTGGGAGGCAGAGGCAGGTGGATCTCTATGAGTTCAAGGCCAGCCTGGTCTACAGAGTGAGTTCCAGGACAGCCAAGGCTACCCAAGAAACCTTATCTCGAAAACCAAAACCAACCAAACGAAACAACCACCAACCCCACAAGTTGAAGACCCTATGGTGGGGCGGTCTTGGCACACGCCTTTAATCCCAGCACTTGGGAGGCAGAGGCAGGCGGATTTCTGAGTTCGAGGTCAGCCTGGTCTACAGAGTGAGTTCCAGGACAGCCAGGGCTACTCAGAGAAACCCTGTCTCAAAAAAACAAAAACCAAAAAACCCCAAAAAAACAAAAAACCAACAACAAAAACAACAACAACAACAATAAAAAAAACTCTATGGTGGGTAGCACTGCCAGAACCTTGCTGCCTGTGGTAAGGACTACTACTTTTTTTTGTTTTTTTTTTTTGATTTTCGAGACAGGGTTTCTCTGTGTAGCCCTGGCTGTTCTGGAACTCACTCTGTAGACCAGGCTGGCCTTGAACTCAGAAATCTGCCTGCCTCTGCCTCCCAAGTGCTGGGATTAAAGGCGTGTGCCACCACTGCCCGGCTGTGGTGTATCCTCTTGATTGATGACTGAGGCGAGCATGCCCAGCTCACTGTGTGCTACCCTGGGGGGCAGGTGGTTCTAGATAGTATAAGAAAGTAGATTGAGCAATCCATGGGGAGCCAGCCAGGAGCCAGCATTCTTCAGGAGTCAGCTTCTGCCTCCTGGTTCCTTCCCTAACTTCCCTAGATGATGGACTGCAAACTGTAAAAGGACACAAGCCCTTTCTTCCCCCAAGTTGCTATTGGTCATGGTATTTTTATCACAGCAATAGAAATTCTAAGACAGTGACAGACGTGGGAGGGTCCTGCAGGCAGACTTGGGTTGTGTAAGAAACAGGTTGAACGCCGCATGGAAAATAAGCCAGTCGCAGTGTTCCTCCATGGCCTCTGCTTCAGTGTTTCCCTCCAGGTTCGTTCTTTAATTTCCCATCTTATCTTCTCTCCATGATGGACTGCGGCCAGAAAGCTAATAATCCCTTTCCTCCCAGGTTGCTTCTGGTCTTTGTGTTAATCACACTAACAGAAATCTTACTCTAAGGAGTACATGATCTCCGCCTCCATGCATGAAGACACTGAAGGGCAAGTGGAATGAATCTATGCGGCACAGAGAGAAGGTGAGTGATTCTCCGGGGCAGAGGTAGGTGTGGGAATCAGTGAGAATGTGGTGGGAATTATGGGAAGTTTTATAGAAAGAACAAAGAAGGTCACAAGCCAAGATATATTTTGAATATGTCAGTGGGTACATTGGGTAGTATGTATGTATGGCGACAAAATGGGGTCCCTCTGGCAGAGGCCTGGGTTGCTACCTGATGACTTTCTTAGCCTTCGAGTTGGTGGAAGCTGGGGATCTGTGTTGCAGGAAATATCTAGAGCTAGCCCCTGTACCAGGTGATCTCACTCGCTTGATCTCTCAGCCCATCAACTAGCAGGCCCTGCTAGGCCATATGGTCCCCTGCCACGCCCACTCATCTACTCCAGTAAAGTCTGCAGTATCAGGGTTGAAAGCCTGATCATGGACAAGAGGCGTTATGACTTCAAAGGGAGTTTGTGCCTCCTGGGTATTCAGTCAGTTGTTGGCATCTCCTAACTCAGACATGTTCTAGATTAGTCTTTCCGATCGTCAACACACCTTCTTATTCAGGCATAAAGGTACCCCAAGAAATGATTTGTAAATGGCTAAAACTTAAGACTGGGCGTTGTTCTCTGACCAGCACAGCATTCGAATATATCCTAATTTATTACCAAGCTTGGAATTTCTCACAAGGAAGCTGCCTTATCAGACAGGGTGTCCTCAGAGTTAGTAACAGAGGTCAGACACTATTGCTTACTGTAACCATAGTTAGAATTCTCAGGGCAGTCCCACAGAAGACAGAACTGTTTTACATACCAGAGTAATTGAAGGGCTTCCCTCAGTTAAGGACATTTTCAGGAACTGCTAGATTGGGACTTCCTGGTGCTTGCCTCCAACAGACCCAGAGAATTAGTTTGGGATTGCCAAAATAGCCCCAGCAGGGAGGGCACCACTGCTCTTCCGCTTTGCACCAGGATGCCTGATCTTGCTGCTCTTGATGTGACCGATGTGACCGTCACCTGCCTATGTGACTTTTGTCATCGACCCTGTTTTCTGTATACTATATAAGCCTGGTTTTCACTTTATGCACGAACAGACTTGGACTTATTCATACATTCAGATTCGAGCTTTGAGCCTCATGCAGTCCGCAGCCCCCGGGGCCCAAAGCACTCGAGCCCAAGGGGGTGCAGCGCCTATCCAGAAGAGGTGGCTGCTTTAGACCCAGTGTGTTTCAGGTGGCCTCAGATGTACCTCGACTGCTGAGCTACCAGATTTTTCATTTCTCTTTTGTAATGACTGTAAAAACCTGATGCCAGTTTTGAGAAAAACACTCAGACTCAGCACTTCCTTGTGTTGACTCTGTTTGTCACTCACCAAATTTTTTGCCCACCTGACCAGAACTCTCATCCTGCAGAACAAGAGGTCCCTGCAGCGAACCCAGTCCCTGACAGTCCCCCCTCCGCCAGTTCCTCTCACATTCATGCAACTTCCCATGCACCCCAGGTTAGTCATCTCAACACCTAATTACCGAGTAGAATCAAAACTCTTAATGTTTAATTAGTCAATCAGATTTATGTATCAGTAATAACAGTTTACAAGATACCAATACGATAATTTCAGAGCCAAATGATAATGATAAAGCTTTAACCCAATTATTCTAACCTTTTGATGACACCACAATGGCCTCCATTCTGGTTCTCCCTCTCTTCCTCAGACCTCTCTCTCTGTCTCCTCAACTCCTCACTCCATCTCCCTTCTCCTGTCCAATCACAAGCCTCCCACTACCCTAATGTGATTGGACAGGGAAAATCCTGCAACACATCTGTTCTTATATTCCAAAAGAATCTACCTTCCAGGGTGTTAGGCCATAAACGGGGATGGGCAATAAATAGCTCTTAGGGCCTAATTACAACCCAAGATGAATTGTAATTTGGCTCCTAGTTGAGGTTAGGACTTGAAACATTTTACCTCTTCACAATCATTGAAATTCTAATGTGTTAATCAGCCTTTAAAGAGGGTTCAATAGTGGGTACAGTTTTGTTTTGGAAACTTTTGTTCACAGTACAAAAAAGAACGTTCTCATTTTACAGCTGGCTAATCTCTTGTCACAAGGACAGACCACACAGTTTACTTAGCCAATTCCCTATTGATCGACAGTGTGATCTTTTTAAAAAGCAGTTTCTTTGTTCTCAATATTTGTTTAAAGCAGTTTTTTTATTCTCAATATTTGTTTTTAGGTTTATTTACTTTGTTATCTTACCTGTACTAATGCTTTGCCTGCATGCATATCTCTGTTCCATATGCACGGCGGGTACCCTCAGAGGCCAGAAGAGGCATCCAATTACCTGAGACTGCAGCAGCAGATGGCTATGGGCCATCATCGGGGTGCTGGAAATTTAACCTGGGTCCTCTGGAAAAGCAGTATATCCTCTTGACCACTGAGCCATCTCTTCAGCCCCTCGTGGGAGAAATTTTAATGGAAATTTACTTTTATGACATTTAAGGTGATGGGATGCTCTCTTATTTGGTTGGCTAATGGTTCTGAGTAAATGTTTTCCCTTTTGTTCTAACAGTATCCCAAGCTGGCCTTGAACTTGGTATCTTAGGCTGGCCTTGAACTCAGTATCTCAGGCTGGCCTTGAACTTGGCACTGGATGACTTTGAGGCTTGCAGGCACGTGCTACCACACCCAGAGGGATGGTGGGAATCAAACCCAGGGCCTCAAGCAAGCCAGGCAATTTACCCTACCAACTGAGCTCCAACTCCAGTCTTCTTATGTCTTCCCTCCACTCTCCCCATTCTTTCTGTTGCTACAGTAATAGGGAATAAGGAGTCTGGGACCTTTAGTTTGAGAGTCACTGTGCTGGCTGGTTTTATGTCTGCTTGACTGACACAAGCTAGAGTCACTGGTATGTGAGGGGGCCTCAACTGAGAAAATGTCTTGGTAAGATCATGCTGTAGGCAAGACGGGATAGGGCATTTTCTTATTTAGTGATTGATGTGGGAGGGTCCAGCCCACCATGGTGGCTCATCCCTGGGCTGGTGATCCCGAGTCTATAATAAAGCAGGCTAAGCCAGCCAGGAGAAGCAGGGCAAGCAGCACTCTTCCTTCAATGGCTTCCGCCCCAGCTCCCGCCTCTCTTGGTGGCTGCCTGTTTGACTGAGTTCCTGTCCTGATTTCCCTTAGTGATGAACAGTGATATGGAAGCATGAGCCACGTAAACCCTTTCCTCGCCAATTTGCATTTGGCCGAGGTGTTTCTTCCCAGCAACCCTGCGTCAGTCAGAAAGGTATCCTTCACTACCGCTCTTAGCCAGCGTTCACCTGGGGATCTTCTTGACATGAAGATCCCCACCCAGAATGTGGTCTGAGGTTCTAGGTTTTGGGGATGTTCCTGAATAACACGTGAGGAACTTCTGGTGCGCCGTGACTCGCCATCCATCTGCATGCTTCTTCCTTTTTTTTTCAGAGAAGGAAACATCCACATGACTCACCAAGCTGCTTTGTGCAAGACGACACCAGTTGTCACTGTCTCTGATGAGAACAACTTGTTAGAGCAGTAAAAAAAAAAAAAAAAAAAAGATGGTAAACAAGTTTATTAACCTACTGAGTTAGTCATTGCTGGGGATGACTTTCTCCTCAGTCCCTGACTCAAAACTAGTGGAAGTAATTTGCTTAGGAAGCTCAGAATGTCTGTCAGGCGGTAAACGTCAGGAGTCTCCTGTGAAAGTGACCCAGAGGCTCGGCACCTTCACCACAGGTTTTTTTTTTTTTTTTTTTTTTTCTCTTTTTTTTTTCTTTTTCTTTTCTCTTCTTTGTCTTTTTCTTGAAGATGTCTCCAAGTCTTGGCATAAATGGGGACTCCTCCCATGGCATGAATGTCTTTTTTTCCCCCTCCTTCAAAGCCATTGCTACAGGGCAGTTCCCTGACCAACTTGTTCCTCATGGGAGAGAACCAACAGCTGTGAGTCAGGAGGAGTGGAAAAAATTGGCCCAAGGTGTATTCACAAGTTGGCTCTGAGAAAGCACCCCAGAACACTCCCAAAGTGTTTGTGCCAGGTGCCCAGTCTTACTTGAGAAATTTTAAAGTGACTTTCGCGAGTCTATTCTTTGACAATTTTATACACAAATGCAGTGCATCCTGGTCACACTGTTGTCGTCTAAGTTTTTGATTATTTATTTTTATGAGTATGGGTGTTTTGTTTGAATGCATATCTACATATCATGCGCTTACATGCCTGCTACGCACAGAGTCCAGAAGATCTCATGAGACTAGAGTTACAGATGGTACCTTGCTGCCGTATAGATGCTGAGAAGGGAACCCCGGCCCCCTGGAGGAACAACCAGTGCTTTTAACCACTGAGCTATCTCTGGCCCCTTGAATTCTTTCCCACAAATCAAAGTGTCCTCAAGTGTAGATGCCTGCACCCACACCTAAGTTCCCGTGGGTTCTCTGGGTACAGAACCAAATAAATATATCTATCCATGGTAAATATCTAATAATAATTACCTGATACATATCTAACCCCAATACCTAATACATTACCTGATCACACGGACAGGTGGAAAAATTAGGCCTATGGCCAAGACATCTTTAATGAAACAGCAAGCAAGAGAACGAGCATTCCAAATACAAGGGTATAAATAGCTGGGGGAACAACCCTCCCACAAGTCTTTGATCAAGTTGAGCCAATAGGAAGTCTCTGGAGCCTGTTGAGGTGGGACAAGAGGCAGGAGAGGCATGCAGCATGATTTGGGTCACGTAGACCTGGCAGCAGCAAAATGGAGGGCGGAGCCCACACTCAAGGGCAACAACATTCTCAGGTGTGTGTGTTCCAGTGCACGTCACTGGTGCCTCAGGAATGAGACTGGGTGGTGTAACTGCCTGACATTCTCAGGTGTGTGTGTTCCTGTGCACATCACTGATACCTCAGGAATGAAAAAGGGTGTAGAAGTAATTTGAATCATTTCCTGTATTCTTCGTGGTTCTAGGATTCTGAGAGATAATAAAACTAAGATGGGATGAAAATATATTTCTCAGTCTAAAAAAAAAAA
>JADRCC010535272.1:0-10978 GCA_019843855.1 Hylomyscus alleni
ACACGAATGATTGTGACTATTTTTCCAATGACAGTTTGTTTAGTGTATAAACTAACAGATAGTTCAGGGTCCATGAGTGAAACTGTACACATGAGAAAGATGGTCCTTTTCATAATACATTCTGCCCTCTTAACTGTTAAGAGTTCTGACATGCTACATGGACTGTGGCCCAGGGATAACCTAAGGGTGATGATCATTACTATGCTGGGGTATCTTGAATAGACATGTTTTTGCTTATGGCTACATGATTCTTAAGAAAGACACTTCCAGGTCATGCTCTCACAAAGTAAACACACACTATGATGGCAGTCCCAGGAGCCTAGCAGGGCCACAGTTGCTGCCAGTTCTGAGGATGCTCCATTCATCCCCTAGTTGTCATTATAGTAGTTTATCTTTGTGCCATCTATTAATTTCCTCCTTTTGTCCATCAGGGATGAAAGGCCAAGACAACAGCCATTCAGGCTCCTTAGCACTTCCCAGCTGTAAACTTCGGGGAGCAGTGGAGACTTTGCAAAGTCTTATTGACTTGCCCTTGGCATGTTGCTCACACTTCCTGAGAACTAGATCTCAACTACTGCTTCTTCCTCCCACTGCTTCATTAGTCCAGCCATACCATTCAAGGGAGGTTCCTAGAGCTCCATTATGAGCCATCATTTGGTACCTAGATGTAGAATATTTAATAATAAACCATGTCGTGGGGTTGCTACCTACCTCAATGGTTTATGTTCCCAAATGAAAGACCCCCCCCACAGCCTTTATATTTTAATGTGCCTTAATCATCACAGTAGCTGGGCACCTGCCTAGCCTCCATGCTGCTAGACTCTACCCTCCACCAATAATCCCAAGTAACTGCTTACTAATTCCTACATTCAATGTTGGCTAGTCTAGACCCAGTTGAGCAGCCTCTGGGTCTTGTCCTCTTGACCTCCTTACATGGTGGCTTTGCTCCTCTCTCCAGTCCGCACCTCAGGCATAGTGTCTCTCTCCTTCCTCCTTCTCCGAGGTCTCCAGCTAGGGAAAATTAAACCTCTCCCCTCTTTCTCTTCCCAAGCTATTGGTTGCTGGCATGTTCATTTATAAATCAGAATTAACTGGGGGTAGGCTCCCAGATGTTAATGTTCAGACCTTTTTGTGCATTTGTGCTAATTTGGGGGACACAAATTAGCATTAGAACACAAGCAGCTATACCTGGAAATATAACCTTTTAGTTTGCTCTGCTGGTATTAGAAGTGCAAAGAAGTCTTGGTAAAGATCTCTGCTCATCTCTCTTCCCCAAACAACTACATCATCACCACGAACCACACAATAGATCTTAGCACTTGAGTGTTGTTATTAGCTTAACATGAGTCTTGTTATGAACCAGTTACCACAAATTGTTAAGTTGACTTAATTTGACTTAACCTTCATAATAAATGATTTTGTCAGGCAGATAATATCATTATCTATGTTTTATGTTTACAAAAGTAGGCATATCCAAATGGTCAAATCAAGCCAGTAAGTGGATGGGTAGTAGCCAGGTAAATTGATTCTAACACTAAGACATTTTTTAAAAGTTTCATTTATTCATTAATTCACTCATTCATTCAATTGTTAGACATACTCCTCAGATCAAGTATGCTTGTCATCGATTTGGGTAAATCCCTTGTAGTATTGGGTTATTAATTTGTGACTTATTTTATAATATTTTCAGTAATATTGTTCCCTTGAAGAAGGCAAATATTCTTATGTCTAATGTTTATATATATTGAAGATTTTTTGTATAAGTATTTAATAATATAAATTATATTGCTTGCTTACATTGATTCCAGTATAGCTATACCCAGTTTTATTCCTAGCAGAAACTCAACAACTGTAAAGACAATCTTTAATATGCAAAAGTTGATTGGGTGTGGTATCCTATATATACTATGGTTTCAAAGGCTTGTGTTACTTGTTTTATGTTGGGACAAAATAACTGACATTAATAATTTAAGAGGAGGAGTGGCTTTTGGCTTCGGATATTTCAGCTTCATTGCTTCTAGTCTGTGGTGGGCAGAATATCACGATGACTGGCATATGAAGAACTGAGTCTATCTGTTCACTTTGTGAGGATCAGGAAGAACAGAGATAGGAAGAGAGAAGTTACAGTAAAGGCATGACTTCCAGTGTGCTAGGACTTATCTTCTAAAATGTCCAGAGCCTCTCAAAATAGTGACATCAGCTGAGAACCAAGCATTTAATACATGAGTCCATTGGGGCATTTCATATTCAACACATACATGTTTCATGCATTGCATTGTCATCAAACATTATTAGATTCATTTATTCGTAAAATCCTTGAACTCTTTTTTTTTTAAATGGAGACATCAAATTAATGAACACTAAATGTATCATGAAGCCTTTTTCTTCTTATACTATGTCTAAAGAGTCACATGTTCAGATGAACATCATATTCTAATGTGTTTGTTCAGCATCTCAGCAAAGATGAGAGTGTTACTAGTGTGAAGGCAGGAAGGGGAGAATGTGAAGCATGGAGAACCGGAAGTTTAAAGGCTCACAGTGTGGAATTTGCTGTCCAAAGGAGGTTGGAGTACAGTGGGTGTTTCTGAAGAGGAAAGAGGTAAGAGAGTTAGTATAGAACAGACAACTCTGAAGCTGTGTCACATCTCAATTTGGGTTTTCTAGAAGCCCACTATAAGATATCCCTTCAATGCAGCTAGTTGTTTCAGTGGTGAGTACCAGAACACCGCTCAGAGAGTGGGAAAGAAACAAATACAGGGTCTGTTATCCAGCCACTCAGCAAAATGGGCAACAGGAGCACCTTCCACCAAGGAATCTGGGATACAAAACTTAATGAACATGTGTTAGAATTAGTTCAACTCTGAGAAAAAAAATGGTGGTCATTAGTCTACAGCTAGTACCAACCTTCACTGGCCACAAATTCCACTTGTGGGGCTTTAAACAAACAACTGAACCAACAAACAAACACCATTTCAATTGGCAAATTCAGTAGACCTCACTTTTTACTATGAAATTATTTTTAAGGGGAATAGGATAGTCTGTTGAACTGTAGTGTTCATTCTACAGACTATCTAAAGTAAAGAATATAATAAAAGAGACAAGTGAGTGCTTGTACCAAGGGGCAATTCTCACTTTAGTATCCTGGGCAAGCAGAAAATCCTGCAGGTAGCAAGTGGAACAAAAATCTTCCCTTAAGTAGACTTCTATGGATTTGAAAGTATCTTCTATTAGAAATGAAATCAGTCAGTGAGAGGATAACTTTGATAGAAAGGAAGCTTGTTTTGTTCAGATTAAGTCCAGGGGATTTAGATTATAACCTAAGAAAATATTTTTCAATTTGTTTGAGATGTTACATTTGGAAGTTTTTCCTTCATCTGAGGTATACTATAAAATTAACTATTATATTGCCTTCATTTTGAACGCTCAATTTATTTGAGTGGAATCACATTTTCTTTACTGTATACTTAATGAGTGTATGTCGATACTTTTTAAATGAGAGTTTTATAATGTGCTTTTAAAAAATGTTTGTGCAATTTCTCAGCATCACTTAAGCACCTGAGCCTAGACTTTTCAGTTGCTGAAAACTCTAAAGGTAAATTTAAAAAATACTACTCAATAAGCAGATTAAAACTTCAGTAATAATGAAATAAAAACATGAAATAAATAAAGACAAAATTTTCCAGGGACCTACAGATTGCAGCTAAAAAAATATGAGTGAAATCTTTACTCTGAGAATAATAAGAGACTCAAGCTAGTGGAAGAAAGGCACCCTTGTCTTGCCAGAGTATGAAGCCAGGGCATGTTTGGCTTCATGTTGAAAGAGTTCATGTACTGTAGATAGAAAAGGAGATGGTTCCTCTAGATGCTTGGGAAGTCTTTCCAATTTTGAATTGAGTTAAATCATTTAAGTAGTAGTCCAGAAGTATTTGCCAATTCTGCTTTTGGTTTCAGTTGAGTATTTATCTGAATAAATACCATATTAGATAAAAGGAACATAAATTGTGGGGAAGATAAAATGAATAGGTTTTGTTTTCTAATAAATATAGTTCATGAAAAAATTGTTTCTTAAGGCATTTCACATTAGGGAAAAATATCCCTAAGAGATGTCAGAGAGGATGTCAAGGTTGAGACATCTGGTGTTGAAGCACCAGGGTCTAACTACAGATTCCTATACCATGCATTGTTTGCAGCATTGGAACTGGGAGAAGGTGGAGAACATAGAGGCAAATCCATAGAGCCTGTTTTCAGCCAGAGTTGATCTCAGGCTTCCATTCACAAGTGGACAACTACACATCTTCACATCATAGTCTGTTTTCCTGGACATTCAGTGTGGTGTGTGTGTGTGTGTGTGTGTGTGTGTGTGTGTGTGTGTGTGTGATGTATGTGTATATAATAATAAACAGCAAACAAAAAATAATAAATACATATATGAGACCATGTCTGAATTATCTCAGTTGGCTCTGGGATGATAAACACATCAAATAGGTCCAAAAGAATTTGGAAGAATCCATAAGCAAGAAGCTAGGATTTGTCGATTATAACACGCTAAATGGTAATGCCAGGGGAGTAAACAGAAACAAAATCAAAAAGTCGATTTCTCAAGATTTTATCCTGCACAAAACTAAGGATGTTTTCCAAAGAGGGAGAAAATTGAAATAAGCTTTCCTCTGAATTTTCAATCCTATCACTGGCCATAGATTTTATCCCTTTATTAATTGCCCCAGTAAGTCCAGAGACTGACTCCTCTACCAGCATGCAGTACTATGGCCTGGTTTCTCCATCTCTTGCTACAGATCGAGCACCTCTCACTAGCAAGCACCTTTTCATCTTTCCCTGCCACATGCCCTCTGTGCAGGTGTATCACTCAAGTTATTAAACGGAGATGAAAGCCGGAGCCTGTCTACCAGCTGAGATAGCCTTGAGCCTTTTATTTCTCAGGTCAAGAGTTCAAGTCTCCACTTGAGCAATCAGCAGGAAATCTTAATGGCTACATCTTGACATTGTACTTTATTCCCCTAGACAAGGTCTGTGTGCAAGATGAAACAATCCTTTGAGAGCTAAGTTCTCTCAGGTTGTCTGGATGGACACTAAACTAGGCAGTAAATTCTCCTCAAATTAATAAAATCCACTGCAGGGTGATATATCTCTAGAACTACAGACGTATCTCTGTCTCTTTATTATTATTATTATTATTTTTTCAAGTTCCACTTTGATACTCCATCACTACAGAGGAAGTTTTCCAGAGTGTCCTTCAAGCTTCCCTACACACTCATGCTTCACCCTCAAGGTGTAGAGGATGTCTACATCACACTATTCCCTGAAGCCAAGTAAGTCTAGTATGATTTGTTCCCAATTTCAGGACGTACTTGAGAAGCTACATTCAATAACACATAGAAAGTGCCCCCTCTGCTTCAGGTCAGCTTATGCCTTTAACTACTTGCTAAGGGAAATCCAGTGTTCTCTCTAAGGTATCAATGAATTCCCAAAGACTACAATTTTTGTTTTAGACTTTCATAGATCAAAATCTCAGCTTCCAATGTTATAACTCCACTGTTATAACTTGTCCCTGTGTTCCCAGAGTGTTCTTTGTGGGAGCACAATTTTTTTTTTTCTTAAACACTTCCCCTTAAGATTTCATGCAACACGGTACACAATAGACTTCACTGTAGAGAGCTGCGGTGTACCACGCCTTGAGATGGCGCTGGTTCCCGCCTTCCACTATCCCGAAAGTGAGTGCTCTATTGAGATAAGTCCTGAATTGGCTACACTTGCTGTCTCTGGCCGCTTCCGCATTGTGTGACCTATCTGCTGTTCCCACGTGGCCTGCAGGGGTTGGCGGGCACAAGGTATTTAGGTCCGTGGGCATATCCCAGGACCACCACCAGAGAACCACCAGAGAGAACCACCAGAGAAGGAGAGCTAGCATGTAACATTAAGGGACTAGCCAGAATAAGCTTGTAACATCAAGAAGCTAGCTAGCTAGAAGAAGTGTAGAAGAAATAAGCATGCAAAAAAGGTCCTGAATAAACTGCTTAAGGAAGACCCGTGATCGTGTCCTTTCTTGCTGGTCGAGAGGGCCGCGACACTTCACTACAGATTTATGGGAGTGGTGAGTGTTGAAAAGAGGAGGCCATTTCTGTGTGTGTAAACCAACTGACTATTTTGGTTGTGCTACAGAGTTCCCTGTTTCTTAGCAACAAAACAAAACAAAAACAAAAACAAAGAAACAAAAACAAAAACAAACAGATTTGTGGTTTTGTTTTTTCACCTTGGGGACAAGGGACTTTCCTATACCTCACATCTTCTTAAATCTCTTCCATTGACTACTGGCACCTTAATGTTGATATAATCATTTTAATATGTCTTTCCCACATCTCACTGCCATTACGTGGCATGGGGATTTTCCTCAGTTAAAGTTGACATTCTCACCAGCAGTGTACCAAGGTTCTCTTATGTCTGTATCCAGCTTTGTTATTAGTTCTCTTACTGGCTGCCCTTTTAATGATATAAAGTGGAATTTCAGTGTAGATTTAATTTCCATTCTTCTGCTGGCTAGAGGGGTTGAATAATTTTTTATTAATTTGCAGAAGGGTGTATTTAAGTAGAAACCATTACATTTAGTGAATTACATGAGTCACAGAAGAAGAATATTTTTCTCTTTCATTTGTGATCCTATATTTTACATAGACACAAGACAGCACTTATGTGTATATGAAGGTAGATGTGGAACTGTCTGGAAGAACAAATGGATGAAGTAGGGGTGAGAAAAGGGGAGGGAAGGACAGAGAGAATAAGCCCTACGTACATTGTATATTTGTGTGAAAATGAATCCCCCCAAGTAAACATGAAAATAAAAAGTATTTCTTTCTTCAGAACTCCACCTAAGAGATGATATCATACAATATCATCTGTCAGAAGATTATATTCTGAAAAGCAGTTACAAGCTTGGTTCAGCCTTTCTCCTTTTGCCTGCCTTTACAGAAGGTGGAAATATCCTGAAAGCTGGGTAAAACGGACGCAGTTGTTCATAGATTTAACTGCTGGGTAGGGCCAGTGATTTCTTTTCTCCATTTGAACCTTATATAGGGCCTTCTGGTGCTACAGGAGTCAGTCCTGAGGAAAGAAGCTTCCAGAGAAGTAGTTTCAGCTCAATTCCTCTGAGCTAAGTGTGTGACATCATCAGTAAGGGATGCGAGAGGCCTTAGCTTAGATTGGTTTAAGAATTCCTTGGGCACAGCACTCCACCCCTATCATGAACAACTAGCATAGGATGTTTCCTATGTCTGCCTCTAGGTTTTTGTTAGATAACATAGGGCTAATGGGAGAAACATTATCAGTCCATTTGTCATAGTCCCATATACATATATATGGATTTTTAAGTGTACTTATAACATATCTCTGAAATTTTCAAGTATCCTTAGTGTAACTTATCCTTCTTACAATCCTCCCAGTCTTTATTATATTATCCTGACTTCCACATTCCCATTTTGAATTTATTTACTTTACATCCTGCTCACTGTTGCCCTCCCTGTCATTCCCTCCAACAATTTCCCCCTCCCCCTTCTCTTCTCCTTTGAGCATGTGAGGGCCCCTTTGGTATTCCTCCAACCTGGACCATCAAGTTTCTGTGGGGCTATACATATCCTCTCCCCCTGAGGTCAGACAAAACAGTCCAGCTAGAAGAACATATCCCATGGACCAGCAACAGCTTTTGGAATAGCCACTGCTCAGGTTGTTTGGGACCCACCCACATGAAGACCAAGCTGCACATCTGTTATGTATGTGTAGGGAGGCCAAGGTCCAACCTGTGCATGTTCTTTGGTTGGTAGTTCAGTCTCTGAGAGCCCCAAGGGTCCAGGTTACTTGAATCTTTTGGTCTTTCTGTGGAGTTCCTATCCCCTTCAGGGCTTGAAATCCTTCCCCCTATTCTTCCATAAGAGTCCCCAAGTTCCATCCACTGTTTGGCCTTGGGTGTCTGCATCCTTCTGAATCAGCTGCTGGGTGGAATCTCTCAGAGAACAGCCACGCTAGACTCCTGTCTGCATATATAACAGAGTAATATGGATATCATCAGAGACTGGTGCTTGCCCATGGGATATGTCTCAAGTTGAGCCAGAGAATTGGTTGGCCATTCCCTCGTCTCTGCTCCATCCCCTGCCCTTATGTTTCTTTTAGAGAGAATACATTTTGGGTAGAAAGTTTTGTGGGTAGGTTGTTGTCCTTATTGCTCCACTGGGGGTCCTGCAACTTCAAGTTCCTCTTCCTAAGGTGGCCTCTTCAGGTTCCATATCCCTAATGCTGTACTTCACAGCTAAGGTCACACCCACTTATTCCTGGTCCTTTTTTATCCCAGCCTCTGTCTCCTCCTGGGGATGCCCTCCACTTCCCCACTTTTGACATTTGCAAATTTCCATTCATTCTTATATTCATCTGGCCATCTTTCCTGTCCTTCCCCATACCTGACCCTGAAACCCACCTTCTTCTCTTCAGTCCCTCTCTGACCCGGTTCCCTCCTTCCCTCTGCATCTTATGACTATTTTATTCCCATTTCTAAGTGAAATTCAAGCATCCTCCCTTGTGCCTTTCTTCTTGTTTAGTTTTTTTTTGGGTCTGTGGAGTGTAGCATGAGTATCCTGTATTTTATGGCTAATATCTGCTTATAAGTGAATACATACCATGTGTGTCCTTGCAGGATAGGTTACCTCACTCATGATGATGTTCTTAAGTTCTTTCTATTTGCCTCCAAAATTTGTAATGTCTTTTGTTTTTATAACAAAAGTGTAAAGGTACCACATTTTCTTTATCCATTCTTCAGTTGAGTTACATCTAGATTGTTTCCTTTTTCTGGCTCTTATGAATAAAGGTGTTATAAGCATCATTGGGCAAGTGTCTTTGGGGGGTTTTGGAGCATCTTTTGGGTATAGGCCAGTGAAAGGCATAGCTGAGTCTTGAGGTTTTCCAGTTTTCTGAGAAGCTGCCAAATTGATTTCCAAAGTGGTTGTACAAGTTCGGACTCCCACCAGCAAGGCAGGAGTGTTCCCCCTGCTCCACATCCTCACCAGCCTGTGCTGTCACTTGAGTCTCCCTTCTTAATACCTCCAGCTGTTTTTCTTGCTTCCCCTTCCACAATACCTGTGTCCTACTCTTCCTTTCCCTAGAGTTCCTTCTATTCCCCTTTACAGTCTTAGCTTGTGTGGTTGCTTCAGGTTGTATATTCACATATAAAATTCATAGCTAGGTTGCATAAACGAGAGAGGACATACGATCCTTATCTTTCTTGGACTGGGTTACTTCACTCACTGTTGTATTTTATAGTTCTCTTCATTTACATGTAAATTTCATCTTTCATTGCAGTTGGATAGTATGCCATTGTGTACTGCGCCATGTTTCCACTTACCTTGGACTTCACTTAGGAGTTTATTCTGGCCCGCATTAAATCTACCAAGATCTTTTTTCATGTCTTTTTTAAACACCTTGAATTCTTTGATAATGTTTATACATATTCGTTTAAGTTCTGTATGCCAGGGTTCATTTAAGTAATTCTCATTATAGAATATTTCTATAGGACTCATGGCTTTAGTAGAGGGTGTTTGGTATTCTTCTTTGTTTATATTGCTTGTGCTTTTGCAGTCTGAGCTGGCATGTGGAGATCTGAGAATTGGCTCAGCAAGTAGAGTGTTGGCCTACATGTATGATCCCGGAGTTTGGTCCCCAGCACTGATAATCCAGACACGAGGATGCATGCTTATAATCCTAGCACTTCAAGGAGGAGGTTAGCAAGCCAAGGTCATCCTGGGCTACATTGCAAAGTGAGGAGGTTAGCAAGCCAAGGTCATCCTGGGCTACATTGCAACTCCCACTGTTGTACATTGCAAGTTTGAGGATAGTTTGGGCTACATAAAACCATATTTCAAATTAAAAAATATTAATGTACCAGTTCCTTGTATAATCAAGAATCTGATATGACAAATAAGTTCTTACATCTTAATTAGGAGTAAAAAGAGCTATGTCCAATAGAGTAAGAAAATAGATCTTCCTGATCCCATACCCATGCTGAAGAGGAAATTATGAGTTCTGAGTCTCTTAAGACTATATCATATTTTTAAATTATGTTTAATTAATTAACTATGTGCAGATGAAAGGGGGAGATGCAATTTCCATGACACAGGTTTGAAAGTAAGAGGAAAACTTGTGGGAATAGTTTTATTCTTCCATCAAGTGTGCTCCAGACCATGAAGCTTTGCAGCAAGCTCTTCGGCCTGCTAAACCATCTATCAGCACTATATTACATACTCAGACATAAAACACACACACATACACACACACAGACACATACACATAGACACACACAATATAGACAAATACTTACACAAATATATACACAGATACTCATATACAGTCACACACACACTCATACACAGACACTCCTACACACAGATTCTCAGACACACACACACACAGAGACACAGACATTCATACAAGCACATACACACACTCATATACACACAAATACTTATATTCACATATACACACAGACACAGATATTCATACACACATACACACACTCATACACATATACAGATACTCACACATACACAGACATTCATATACACATACACACACACATACACAGACACTCATACACACACACACACACACACACACACACACACACACACACACACAGACACACTTTTCAAGAGGCCTCCAAAAGTTTATATCTGTTCTGAACCGCTGATGAAATCCAGCACAACACAGATATCCAGAGACCACTGTAAATAAAAGAAGCCCAACCACATGCGACTGCTCCAGAAAGCCCATGGTAGACTGTTACAGCTTGATGCAATCATCCTCAACAGGTTGTTCTGTCTCTCGTGTTTGGAGAATGCGAAGGAAAAAAATTTCAAAGCATACCACCAACATCACAATAACAACAGAAAATAATAATAATAATAATAATAATAATAATAATAATAAT
>JADRCC010535284.1:0-14195 GCA_019843855.1 Hylomyscus alleni
AAAAAAAAAAAAAAAAAAAAAAAAAAAAGAGTGCGTTCTGTCCTACCGATTTGCCTTATTTGGTAAAGAGAGGGAGGGACTAAGGGAGGTTGCCGTAAATTGGCAATGGACAGCTTGGGTGACAAGAAGGGCATCCTGAATAGGTGGGCTGGTTACTGGTCATGGCCATGAGAGGAACCGGGTAAATGAGGCTTATAATGAGCAGCTGTGTAACGGGCGACAAGGCTGAAGCAGCCTCCCCAGTGAAAAAGCCCAAGGCCAGGTGGATCCACTGCAGAACTCTACTAGAACATCAACATCAAATAGCCAATTCCAGTGCTACTCAAGGTGTTCCGGGAAGTAGGAGAGGAGGGGACGCTTCCAAACTCTGACCAAGTCAGAATGACCTTGACACTGAAAACCACACAAAGCCATCACTTTTATAACGGATCTACCTCTGCAATGAAGAAAGACACAGAATCCTCAACAAAGTTCTCAAAAACGAAATTTAGCATCCCTTTGGAAAGACCGTTTATCGTGACTAAATTGGCTATCCTAGCACTATAAAGATAGCTCACTGTACGTTAATCAATAAATGTAATTCGATACATTAATGGACTAAGTGACAGATATCACCATCTCTAGTTGCAGAGAAAAGCTGTAAAAATCCATCAACCCTTCCTGATAAAAGTCACAGGGAGTCTAGGGCTGGAGGACTCTCACCTCAGTACGATGAAGTTTATTTCCGATATACCTATATATAGCAAGCGTCACACTCAAAATGTCCCTGTAACAAGGAAAGGGGCAGGCAAGGGAGGCGGCTCTCACCACCTGTTACTCAGTATATTGCTTGATGTCTAACCAGGACTGTATAATAAGGGAGGCACATAACAGGGATACACGCAGGAGATGATGTACACATATTCCCCTTTTCAGAAGCTACGACTCTCTAGATAAGAGACCCAAAAACACTTCACCAAGAAACCCTTAAGAGCTCATGAAGACACTCACCAAAGTGGCAGGGCACAAAGTCAGTGTCCTTGATTACCAGTGGCTGATGGAGACCATTGGGACAGTCCCATCCACGGAGCCACACCAAAGATGAGGGACTGGCCAGCGAAAGAAGCATCTACAGTGAAAAACTGGAGACGCTCAAGAAAGGCGAGAGTACGCTAGGACACGGGAAGGAGACGGCCCACGCTTATGGATTGGAAGAATTAATATAGTGAAAATGACCGTGCTACCAAAAGCACTCTACAACCGCAACGCAACCCTAATAAATAAACCACTTAGAGGCACAGGGGATGTAGCACAGAAAAAGGCCAGCAGTCAACAAGTGGGATCTCATGAAGCGGAGCAAAGGCAGCTGATGTGACAGGAGAGGCCACCACAGAATGGGGAAACCTTTGCCAGCTACCCGGTCACTTGACAGAGGGCTCGCACGAACGCATGAAGAAGTAAAAAGCTAATCATCAAGAATATAAACAGCCTGGTTTAAAAAGACGGGCCAAGGAACTGAAGGGAAACTCTCGAAAAGAAGAGATGCAAACGGCTAGGTAACGCTTAAAAGTGTTCGAATTCTTAGCCATTAGGGGAATGAAAATTGTCTGTTGCAAGAGGGTGCACCAAGCTCCACAGAGACTTGATGTACTGGGGAGGGGGGACCCACTCTCTCAGAGAAGGGGGGATGGGGGAAGAGTTGTGGGAGGGGATGACTGGAGGGGGCAGTGAGTGGGACATAAACTGAATAAGTAAAATAATAACAGTAATAATCAAGTTATTTGAATAAAAAACCCTACTTAAAATTTTTTTTTCCCCGGGTCAGATGGTCATTATCAAGAACACAAATGACAGCAAAAGCCACTGTGTATGTGGAAATCAATCCGGAGGTTTCTTAACAAAGGGGGAGCTGGAGGAGTGTTGGGGGGGGGGAGGGAGGGAGGGAGGGAGGGAGAGAAAGAGAGAGAGCCACACCATATAAGCTAGCAGCTATACCACTCCTAGGCACGCACCCAGTAACTTTTATGCCTTCAACAGAGATACCTGCTCATCCATGTTCCCCGTTGCTGTATTCACAACAGTTAGGAAAGGGAACCAACTTAAATGTTAATATCTAGATAAATGGATAGGAAAAAATGTGGTAATATGCACAATGGAATATTTACTCAGCTGTAAGGAAAGGTGAAATAATTCAATTTGCAGATAAGTGGATGAAGCATGGGGGAGAAGTTATACAGAGCGAGCTGAGGTCCAGAAAAACAAAGGCTGTGTGTTCTTTCTTGTAAGCAGAGCTTAGCTCAAATCTCTCTTTAGCCTGGTGTGCGACCAGAAAAGCCAGGAGACAAGAGAGCAGCTTTTTCTGGAGAAGATACACCCTAAGGAAGGGAGGTCCGTGGGTTAGAGGTGGAGGGAAAGTGGAGAGATGGAATTCTAGGAGCAGAAGGGCTTAAGCAAGGATGACCCCGGAAAATGGGGGTGTCCAGGGAGCATAAAGGAAGTGTGTACAAAAGCCCATGTGGAAGGCATTCTTTCTTAGCCAACAACCAAATTCTATCTAACAACCTAATTAAGAAATAGTTGGAGAGTTAGAAGGGTACATGAAATGGAAGGAGGGGAGGGCATACTGAGGTAAAAAGATTGAATGGACATCAAGGTGGGTGGACGAAGGAGAGGTACAGTAGTAGGTGGACTAAGCAAAACTAAGGACACATGAAAAGCCCCTGGAAACCCATTCATTAGCTAATTTTAAAATACAGCTTTGGGCTGGAGAGATGGCTCAGCCATTAAAGGCTAGGCTCACAACCAAAATACAGCTTTAAAAAAAGGTTTGAATGGAGTATCCCTGCGTAGGTGGACAATGTTACTCCTGGAGTACATGGATTATTAAACGCAAAGTTTGGTGTAAAGCATGGGAAACCTCCTTACAAGTTACTGATGACGAATGTTCCACAGGTCTCCAAGGCGACATAGGTTATTTCCATTGTCTTTGGTCACCCATTGTAACTACACAGTAAGACTATGTGGCTGAGGACACCATATATTTTGGTTGTAGGACATAGAGAAGTCTGTTTCAAACTGACCAGGAAACGTTCTCCCTACTGGCTAGCTTTCATAGTTCCAGAAGCTTCTTTGCAGACTACTGGGGGTTGGGGGGAAGACATCCGTGGACTTACCCAGGGCTGTACCCTGCAGGACCAGCTGGCCAGTCAAGATGTGCCTGTTGGGTGTGACAATCTCGTGGCTCATATAGGATAACAATTGGATTTCAATGGTTTTCCACAAGAGGAAATTTCTTGCTTGGTTCTACAATCCTGATCAGAAGCCCGTGATGAATAGGGTGGTTAATTTGCTAAACGTTCCTAAAGTGCCCCTTAAATATTTATGTTTATAGACATAGATCCACTGCTCGTAGCTTCTTTTTTGTAGTGGGTGGCAGTCAGTGGAGAGATGCGTAACTGGTTAGAATCTTGAGACTGAAGAGCTGAGTTGCCCAGCCCTAAATAGGATGTCTGTATCTCTCCCTCTCTCTCCCCTTCTTCTCCCATAAGCCTTGAGGAGGCAGAAAGAATTTAGGAACCAAAAGTCAGGGAGGAGTGCTCTGTAGTGGTCTTGTGGTCATGGCTGTACACGCATGGCACTCCAACGCTGTCTTCTGGTCATAGCTCTACATGCATGATACTCATGCACAAGCCATGTAGAAGAGTAAGCCAGTCAAAATTTGGTGTAGATGGGGTGGGTGATCTAGGCCACAGCCCCTGCTGACATGCTGATGGCAGCTGGCAGTTTCTCGGGGAGGAGCATCATTCCTTTTGAAGATGTGAACTGTTGGATTCCCGTGATCCAGTGGATGACTCCACACCAGTGCACATTAAGGCAAGAGTGATTGGACTTAGTGGGTTATTAGAAAAACAAAAAAAGATATAAATTTGGAGTGTGGAATGGGGTAGAAATGATTATTATACTTCATTGTGTGTGGGTATGATTGTGAAGAATAAAGGAAAAATTTTAAAACTAAGTCTTATGTCTGAAAACCAGTGACAACTGTGGGACAGTAGGCAGCCACCCGGTAATTTCCCTTACTACCTTTGCTTTAGACAAAGTCTCACTGTGTAGCCCTTGGCTGACCTGAAATTCACTGTGTAGAACAGGCTGCCTTCCAATTCAGAGAGATTGACCTGCCTCTGCCTCTGGGATTAAAGGTGTGCACCACCACACCTGGCTTCATTTCCAAAAGTAAAACGAGAATAACCAGGCAGCCAGGAAGCCGTGTTTCCAGAAGGGCAGCTTAGACGGAGCAGTGGCTGCTGAGGAGTCGGAAGGACCTCCAGTGAATTCTGACGGTGGAGTGAGGGTGCAGGGCAGGAGGGCGAGAAATGAAGGCTTTGGGCTTTGCTGTGCTGGTGTGTAATCACAAGGCGGAGAGAGTCGCAGATGGCAGCATTTGAGGGGAGAGGCATGTGAAGACCTTAAGATTCTCAAGGAAGAACCTGCCTGGACAGAGCCCCGGGGAAGTGCTGTGAATTCTGCCAGTCTAAGCCACTGATGCATTGTTGCCACCAAGTGTATGCTGAAGGATTGTCCCTGACTTGGAGAGACAGTAACATTGATAAAAGCGAATGGGGGTTTTAGGTCTTGGTCAGTGTTGAGAGCTGATGGGGGGCGGTGGGGTGAGAGTAAGTGTGTCTGTTCTGGACCAGGCTTTCTTGAGGCTGAACAAGAAAGGCATTTAAGGAGGAGTGACATTTAAACTGGGAAAGTTTCGTTTAAGGACTCGGCAGGTGGGAAGTCCATGGAGGTGAGGGCCTGTTCCATAGGAGGACCGTATTCATGGAGCACAGGAAGACAGAAGGGGCTGAAGGCTCTCTCTCCCACAGCCCCTCTAACCCCATCAGGACTGGCATTTACTTTAAGAGGAGGAGAGTTCAATTCTCTAGTATGTGTTTATGTAGAAACCCTGTTCCCATGATGAGACTGGCCAAGGCCAGAGGCCGAGAGTGGGAGTTCAATTAATATGGGTGACCAAGACAACTGGATGGCTTTGCTGTTTTGAGCGCACGTCTGTTACCATACCCAGTATGTTAGTTGAATGCCCTTTGTGTGTGACATGCCAGTAAGGTTAGGACATCACCATCCTCACAGAACGTTGCTTCTGGTTGGTAGTTTTGAAGGTGTTTGGACCTAGACTGGCTCCCGCATGCTAGTTACAAAGCTTGCTACTGGAGTGACTAGAAGAACCGAGGACCTGGCTAGCTACCATCAGCTTGCTAAGTCTTCCTATGTGATGGGGAGCACCCTCTCTTTTTCCCTTGTCTTCAGGAGCAAGCACCTGTGTTTATCTTTCCCACATAACAGCACTTGGACTTGGAGGAGAGCTGACATATTCTTCCAATGGTGTTGGCCAGCCCGTAGCCAGCCTTGGGGCCTCACTGCAGGCCCCTGCTGGCAGAGGGAAAGGAATGTGTTGTTTCAGGGCCTTCTTTCTTGAGGGAAAAGCCTGCTGTCTGTGGAGGCCAGGCCGTCAGCTCTGGTAGTAGAGTGTGGATCAGGCTGTGCACTCAGAGGCTTCTGTTGTCGGTTGGTTCACTTTATCCTGAAGGTCAAACTTCAGTTCTGTCAAGAGAGGTGGACGTGCACGTAGGTCTCAGAAGGTTAAAAGGAGATTCGAGGGCAAGGTGCTGATCTGCTGCCGTGAACAGCCTTTGCCAGATGAAGTGTCCTCACGGAAACTGCATGAGGGGGAGAGTTACCTTGTGCCCGTTGCCTAGCCCTCCTCCCCTGTAGTGTATCCTCAGTGAGCTGCCGTCATTCCACCCCCCATTCATCCCGCAATGTAGCTGGGTCTTTCAGGTATATGCTATAACATTTAGCTTCCTGAGTGCATTCCAAAACAAATAGAAGATAGTCTGCTGAGTTTCCTCCAATATTTTCTTCCATAGTCCACTCAGAGTGGTTAGCCTTGAACTCACTATGGAGCTGAGTTAGGTGTTGAACTTGTGGGCACCTTACTACAACTTCTCAAATAACTACTGTTAAAGGCACTGCTCATCTTTGCAGTTTTGATGCATGTATATGTTTCCTTGGACATCTTTAGCTTATCTTCACAATGTTTTTGATTTATGGTTTTACATACATCAGTTATTAAACCTATTCTTGGATTCATGATAGTATCTTTCGATTCTAGGTTTTCACTATATAAATTTATCTTCTTATTCTTTAATTGATTCATAAAACATATTGATCATTGATCATGATTATATTTAAATTTCATAGTTTTTAGCTGTAGTTTCATACTATCCTATATATATTATCATTTCTAATCAAATGCTAGACCTTGTATCTGTGGTGTGAATTTCGCTTCTAGTTAATGTCTTGTTCTCTCTATAGCTGGTTTACTTTTACCTTGGCATGTGGTTGGGGCACATGCCAGCCAAGATCTCATTGTCTGCTCATGATAATGTGAGTTAAAGCTGACACTAGACCCCTGAAAGTGTCCTTATTTTTTTTTCCAAAAAAAAAAATTCTGTGTGTCTGTCTGTCTGTCTGTCTGTCTCTCTCTCTGTTTCTGTCTCTCTGTCTCTGTCTTTCTGTCTCTGTCTCTCTGTCTCTGTCTCTGCATGTGTGTGCGAGCACTCGTGCTTGTGTGTATATGCATCTGTGCCACGGAATGCAGCATATGAAGGTCAGGGTACAACTTTGTAGAAGTCTGTTTGCTTCTTCCACTCTGTGGCTTTCAGGAATCAAACTCAAGTCACCATGTTCGGTGGCACATTCTTTTACACACTGAACCATTTTCCGGGCTTGGGTCCTCTGTTTTCCATTCATATGTGAAGTAGAGTCACTCAGCAGCTGGCCTGTGTACTTCCCAGGGCTCCTTTTTTCCTTTGGTGAGCTCAGAGTGCTCTGCGTGTCCGTTACAGTTCTGCTTAGCCCAGCGACCTGCTTCTGACTTCTTCTTTGGCATACTCTTACAGCAGACAATTAACCTCTGGTTCTTCACTCTTTCCTAGTTTTATAATGTCCAGTTTTCCCAGCTGTTTTAGTGGGGCAGATGGGGGTGTCTTTTATAGCCCCACACTTCTGCTGTTCCCTTTTATAATGTCCAGGTTTCCCAGCTGTTTTAGTAGGGCGGACGGGGGGGGGGTCTTTTATAGCCCCACACTTCTGCTGTTCCCGTAAGTGGAACTCTCTTGCATGAATATTCAGTTTAGTGAATACATCTTCCCATGTCTTTCAAAACTTGGAGATAAAAGAAGATAATTATTAAACTTAACACATATGGGGTCTGCTTTGAATTAGAAACGGATGAGATAGACCTGCAGACATTTAAGAAGCATATTTAATATTCACTTTTTCATGTTGATCATAAAAAACTTAAACTGAAGTAAGGTGGCTTCTGTTTTTGTGTTTTACATCTTTATATTTAGAACCTTGCATTTAGAAACAGCCTTCAGGATACCCTTTTATGTCCTGTCCCATAATCCCAAACACCTGCAACTGTGGGTGTTTTCTCTTTTTTATCAGTTTTTTTAAGTGTCACAAAGATACACTTTCTGAAAATGGGTTCTTTCATTTGGTGTAGTATCTCATACACACACATACACACACACATATGTATGTATATCCATATATGTGTGGAACACATGTACACATACATATGTATTTTTTAGCTGTCTGCAACCCATTCTTTTTATTGCTGAGTAATCTTCTATAGTTATATCAGAGATACCAGTCACCAAGATCAGGAATGGAAGAGACTGAGTATGCTGTGTATGTTCAGTAGCTCAAGTAAAAAGAATCAATTTCTGATAACCAATAACCACTCGGACTCAGTGAAATGAACTAGTCAGGTAATGTGACCAGTCCCATAGCTAGTAAAGAGATTGCAGTTATAATTTAAGTGTCTTCTGGAAAATAAGTCTTCCAGACGATTAGGTATTGCTGGCAGGTCTCAGCAAGTGTGTGTGTGTGTGTGTGTGTGTGTGTGTGTATGTGTGTGTGTGTGCATACACACACGCATACATGAATAATACATATATATAAAATAAGGAACATGGGGCTGAAGAGATGGCTCCGTGGTTAGGAGCACTTGCGGCTCTTGCAGGGGATGTGGGTTTGACTCTCGGCATCCACGTGGTGGCTCACACATGTTTCTAACTCTGGTTTCAGGGGATACAGTTCCCTCTTCTGCAGGCATCAAACACACACATGACACACATGTATACACACAGACAAACATTCATGGACATAAAATCAAAGTAAATTTTAAAAAGAACGCTAATTCTACGTAGTTTACTGCAAATATTTTTTAACTTTTTATTTTGAAATAATTTCAGGTTCATAAGAAGTTTCAGAAGTAACACCTAGAATTTATCTGGTTTTCTTCACTAACATCTGTAACCAAAGCCTTGCCAGATCATCTTCCACACATTCCCACATACTAAAGGGCATGTGTTTCTTATGCTAAAGAATATGTTCAGAAGTGTATGGAATGAAAATAGAAATCTGTCTGACACCTTACCTGAAGCCAAATAAGCAGGATTGTGATTTGTTGTTCCTCCTTGCAATATAGTCTGCACATGCAGATAATTCACACTGATGTGAGTGTGTGTATATATGTGTGTATGTATGTATGTATGTATTATGTGTGTGTATGTATGCATGTATGTGTATGTATGTGTGTGTGAATGTATGCATGTGTGTGTGTGTATGTATGTGTGAATGTAGGTAGTATGGGTGTGTATGTATGTATGTATGTGTGTGTGCATATATGTATGTATATACGTGCCTTTACTTTTATCAGAGCAAGATCATTCTCTATTGTTTGGCTTGATCTATTTCTTGGTAGGAGTTCATGGATCATGTCAAGTATTAGGATGTTTTGCACAGCCAGCAGTCTGTACTAAAGATGCGTGACAGGATATTTTTCTGATGGATAGTTAGGCAGTAGACAGCTATTGGCTGTCACCCACAGCATTTCCTCACCACCTTTGCAGAGTAATTCAATGCTTTTGGCAGTAAGTTTTAGACATCATTTGGTGAGTGAGTGCCTTCATGGGCTCCGGACTCCTAAGCCTGTTTCTGTAGCGGTGGTGGTCGGCTGCAGCTTCATGTCGTACCTTCCTAGAAGTCTGGAAGAGCAGCCACCTGCCCTGCAACCACTAGAGAGGTCTGCCCCGGGGTAGGCAGGATTCTTTCCAGAGCCCACAGATGCCTGGGTGTTCAGGCATAGAGAGCTCCCTCTGCCTCCCAGCAGGGCCTCGCAGCTCTGTGTAGAGGTTGGGAACAAGGCTCTGTTGTGCGTCTCTTTGTTTGAGTTTTATTGTTCTCCATGAAAGAATTGATCTTGGGTTTAGAAAGCTTGTGTTTGAGTCCCCTCTTCCCTGTCGTACCAGCTCTGTGCCAGGATTCTATTATGGGATCCTACCTGCCCCATGTGGCTGTGCCAGGATTCTATTATGGGATCCTACCTGCCCCATGTGGCTGTGCTCTATGCAGTGTGTACGTGGGACCATGAAGGCACTCACTCAACAAATGATGTCTAAAAACTTAGCGTCAAAACGTCAGTGTTGGGCATGTAAAAATAATGGCAGCTGGTTACATTTGAACACAGAGTACACATGACCGCTGACATAATGGTTTCACTCAACATCTCTGAGCTTTAGGTTGGTTTAAAGTGATATGTAGTCAGCAGCAACCAGAGCTCAAATTTTGCAGTTCGATCTTTTCCCATGCCAGTGGTCGGCCATTTGTGATGTTTATTTATAGTATCCTGTTGGAAGCGACTGTGCTTAAAGCCCAGGTTAAGGTATGGTACTGGAAGTCTTTATATTAAATGCAGTTTTGAGTCAGGATTCATGTAGCTAAGAATGGGTTCATGGGATGTATACCCACTGTAACATGAGAACATTCATCTGTATCTGTGGCTGGCTGTATCTCAGTTGATAAAAAATGAGATTGTTTTTATCTTATGGTGAGCATCAAGCAGGTACCTGAAGTGTTTAATATCTTAGTGCCCTTTGGTACCTTCACCATCGTAAAATTTACTTAAGACAGGACCATAGCTGGGCATGGTGATGTGTGCATGGAGAGGCAGGGGCAAGGGGCACATGGCTGAAGGCCAACCTGGTCTTCTTAGTGAGTTCCAGTGCTATGTAGTGAAACCCTTCCTCAGTTTTTAGAAATTTTGATTTAAATTAGTCACATTTGAATGTATTCTAGAGTAAATATAGTATTAATATACGATGTTTAAAAAACACTTATGTTTTAGCCTTGTGCACAAGCTGCAGTGTTAGTAAGGGAAATCATGCAGTATCATCTTGAGCCTAATGAGAGTGACCTCGTGACCCTGTGCGTGCTGCAGTGGTGAGAGTGACCTTGTGACCCTGTGCGTGCGGCAGTGGTGAGAGTGACCTCATGACCCCGTGCGTGGGACAGTGGTGATGGTGAAGAGGGCTGAGGTCTGAGTGTCCAGTGAGAATACAGTGCCCTTCCAGAGGGTCCTCCTGCTGTGTTTAGGGCCAGTGAGTTGAGGATGGCGCCTCTCCAAGTATCCTATGATAGAACAGCCAATCAAACGTGCTCATTGTTGGATGGGTTGGTGTTAAAAATGGAGCATTTAATGGGGAAAAACCAACAACAAAAGAAGAAATAGATATATATGTAGGATAATGCAAATTCAGGCCAAGTGAAAACATATAGACACAAAGCAGTGCACACACACACACATACACACACACATAAAAACATACATACACACACACAAATATACTCATATACACACACATATACACACAAATACACATACACTCATATCCATACATACATGCAAAGATATGCACACATACAGACATATACATATGTACACACATACACACATATACTCACACATACAAACATACACATACATACACAAACACACACATACAACACAGACACATACATACACACATATACAAACAAACACATACACACTCATATACATACATACACACGAAGATACACATATAGACATATACACACATATACACATGTATACATACACATACATTCAAACATACATATACACGCACTCATATACACACATACACATACACACACATACATATACACATACATACACACACACACACACATATATATATATATATATATATATATATATATATACATGTACACATACACACACATATACACATAGCAGGAGACACTCTTTTATGGACACACTAACTGCTACAGAACAGCTGCTTGTGAGGATTGGAGCAGAACCTGGTGAGGACAGTGAGATGGGGAAGGATAGGACTGGCTGCCTCCATGGTCTGTTACCCAGCAAGCTTAGACAAAGGGCAGGCTAGCTGGAAGGGCTCTGCAGCAGTCTGGCTCATACTCTGGCAACTGCTTGTCTGTCCCACTGATCTTTCCCAAGACGTCTGTGAGGCTTGATCTAAATGTCAGACACCCCAAAGAATCGGTTTCCACACCTACAACCCCTAGTCAAGATGGCTTCTTCTCAAGGAACTACAGTATTCTCTGATACTCTGCAGCCTTCTACTCTTTTGTTTGGAAGAAAGTACAGGACGAAGGTGGAGGACTTAGAAAACACCAAAAATGCAAAAAAGGAAAAAAAAGGTGCCAGTGAGAACTGTATTAATACACATTTGTACTAGAGGCGAGTAATAAAACATGTGGCAGTGCACATGCGTGGTGGAAGGTCTTCATGAGAACGTTGAAGATCCACTAACAGCACTCCCAGTTTTGTGCAGGAACCATGTGGTACATGGAGACCAGGACCAAGGAGTAAGTGGGAAGGGCATTTCCTACTTCACTGACAAGTGGGTTTAGCCTGCATTTCCATATGGGGACGGCAGGCCTGTTCCCCAGTCCGTGCCTAGGGCACTGTGGTTGTGGGGCTGGGCCTCTGGGTCCCTTTTAGTGTTGTTTCTGATACTTCTACCTGCACACGTATCACTTGAGGGTCTTATAAATATAGATGCGGATTCTGCTGCTCTGAGGGGTGACCTCAGAGCCTTTTGTAAGATTCAATAAAAACTCCTGTGTCCCTGTCTGTGTGAGTGTGGACTACAAGTGTGGTCAGAAGGTGGTATTGGACCACCTGGAGCAGGGCTTGCCATCAGTTCTGAGCTTGTCACGTGCTTTCTGGGGACCAAACTCAGGTCCTCTGGAAGAGCAGACTGAACTCAGCCTTGGAGTCTACATTTTGACAAGTTTCTAGGAGACATTGTTCACCATTTTTTAAAAAATTAAAGTATCTCTACAGTAAGATACATACAGTGAGATGCTGTTTCCCAGTGTGGAGTTCTGTAAGCTCCTGACAGGTGAGTACAGTTGAGTCATGCAGGTCTTACACCATCCCAGACTCCTTGTCCCCTCTGACAGTCCCCTCCCTAGCTGCTGGCCACCATTGCCTATTTTGATTCTGTGGTTTTGCCTCTTCTAGAGTGTCATTATAAGGAATAAGGTATAAATAGTATACAGCCTTTGAGCCAGTCTCCTTTCACGCAGCGACTTGTACGAGATCTGCCCAATGTGCTAATCTTCAGTAGTGTGCTCCTCCCTGCTGTCTTCCATGATATGGATTCATCCCAGCTAACTTACCCAGTAACTCTCTCAAAAGGCATCCATGTGTAGTTTTTAGATTATAAATTTTAAAAATCTGCGTGTGCCAGGGAGTGGGTCAAGGTGGCATGTGTGGAGGTCTGAGGTCAGTCCTCACGTGTGTTCTTTGAGACAGGGTCACTTCTTGTTGCTGTATATTCCAGACTCGCTAGTCTGCGAGCTTCAGGGACCGTCCTGTCTCTGATTCCCATTTCATTTTAGGAGCACCGGGAGTAGAGGTATGCACTAACTACCACCTTCAGCATTGTGTGGGTTCCGGGGAACCAAATCCAGGTTCTTGTATTTGCTCACTAATCCTTTTACTCACTGAGCCATTTTTCCACCCCAAGATTCTCATTTTTCTTCCCCATTAAAAATCTTGAAACTGACTAGAGAGATAGCTTAGTTGGCTAAACGCTTGCAGCACAAGCATGAGTTACGGAGTTGGATCCCGAGAATCCACATTAAAAAGACAGGTGTGGTGGTGCATGCTTAAAATTCCAATGCTGAGGAAGCAGGGAAGAGATTAGTCCCTGGGATCGATCCCAGGGGCTCACTTACCAGTCAACCCACCTAGCCCGGGTTAGTTCCAGGCTAAGAGACAGACGGCTCATAAAACAAGGTGAATGGATACAAGCCCCTAAGATTAATCTCTGACCTCCATGTGTACATTTGTGCATGCATACTGACACACACATACACACACAGACACCTATGAACCCTCCCACATACACACAGATGTTTTCAGAACGTTACAAGTGATGAAATTCTCTTTTCCCACTGTTCTTGTAGGTGACATCACTCAGAAAGGATATGAGAAGAAGAGGGCGAAGTTGCTGGCTCGGTACATCCCCCTCATTCAAGGTATGGGCAGCGTGGCCTTCGAGTGTGTTGTAACCAACACTGTCCGGTAGAACTTGATCCTGGGGTGTGGGCGTGGCTTAGCGGCAGAATCCTTGCTAGCACGGGATAGGTCTTGGGTCCAGTCCCCAACAGTGCAAACAGAGAACTGATAATAATAAGATAATAAGGAAGAACTGATTTGGGATTTTAAAAATTGGCTAATGTTTCATATTTTCTTAAGGGCTGAGTAGTATGTCTGTTTTTAGATAACGAAATCCAAAGGCATAGATTATAATGTACAGCTTTGGCTTGATACAGGTCTCACTCCCAAATAGGACTTATTCTGTTTCTATGGTCACAGAGTAGCCCGATATATTTTCCTAGTAGGCAAGGACACTTTATAAATTTTTGGATTCTTTGCACATTAATTTGTAGATTTGGCACATTCATTATTTTGGATATTTTTAATAGAACTTTATGACCTAATTCTAAAATGTATGTCGTAAGTACAGAAGGTCAAGAGATCCAAAGCGGATGGGAGGGGTTGTCTGGCTAGTTAGTAAGAATTATTATGTAAATGATTTAATTAATCAATTAAAATGAAGAAATCTAAAAAGAGAGAGTTTTTCTAAGGCCATCGTCCCTAAGAATAGATTACTTTGCAAGGACAGGTGGCTAGTGGGACAAAAAGGCTGGCCCAGATGCATGCACATGCAAACACACACACACACACACACACACACACACACACACACACACAC
>JADRCC010535298.1:0-22875 GCA_019843855.1 Hylomyscus alleni
AAAAAAAAAAAAAAAAGACAGGAGAAATCATCACGGAGGCAGGTGAACAGGAAGGTGATCCAGACCCTGTGTGGTTTTAAACAGCCACAGATAGCTAAGGTTTTCACAAGGTTAGAATAATTGTGTTAAAGCACTAAGTTTATCATTTGGGTCTGAAATTATTGGCATCTTTTAAATTGTGATCTTGTTGATATATAAACCTGATTGGATGATTGGATAATTAAGCCTCAAGAGTCATGTTTCTGTTGGGTAACTAGGGGCTAGATGACTGATTGTGGGGGTGTGTGGGACGTTGCATGTAAGTGAGATGATCTTGCTAGCTGGGAGAAAATAGCAGGACCCTGTCAGGACATAGAGATGTGGCCAGCAGGTACCAGCAGCACTGGAGCAAGAACATGGTCTGGCGGGAAGGAGTTTGTGGGGTGATCTCTTTTTTAATATTTCCCGCAACACAGGATCTTATATGCACAGCACCCCACACTGAGGTTGGGCTCTCCTCTGAGGAATCCCAGAATGATGGTGTGTGTAATGCCCATGTAATCAGTACCAGTTCTCCTCCTGGACCACCTTCAAGTCCGGTTTCAGAACCCACCACCTTCAATCCTGCTACTTTTTTTTTTTTTTTTTGCTGATAGTAACACACAAGTCTTCATGCGTGACTGTCTTGAGGTGAAAGGTGAAACCAGCTACATGGATCCCAGAGTAGTTACTTTAACTGAAATGTTTTTCGCCCAAACCAGGTTCATCTATCCAGAGAGCAGAACTGATCAGTCGGAGCCAGGTTCAGATGGGGAAAGTAAAGTTCCCCACCATATACACAGACAGTTGCTATTCTTTTACCACCTCGGATGCCCACAGTAAGATATCTATCTGTCTGTCTATCTTTCTATCTATCTATCTATCTATCTATCTATCTATCTATCTATCTATGGAGAGGGCTTCTCTCCTCAGAGGAAATGACACTAAAAACAGAGAAAAGCTTGGCCCTCCTAGAGGCTATTTGACTTCCCCTACAAACACAAGTGACCATGTTTTCTGGTTTACAGTGATTGTTGACAGTGTTCCTTCTGATAAAATCCCTGGCTCTGACTGTCCTCCTTTATTAGCGTGACTTTATCTAGACAGACAGAGAGTATCACAGTGAGATGCAGGGATGTGAAAGGGTCCACACGAGCTGCAGACTAGCAGTGAAGTGGATCCTCTGCAGAGTACAAAATAGACTGGAATATCCATAGACTCTTGACCAGTCTCAGGGCTGAGCAGCAGGTTGGAGTTGCAGACTCAGTGGTGAAGGAGTGGATTAGAGGGTCTCTAACCAGAGGTTCAGGAACAGAGCCCATCCCACCTGGTTGTGCCCTTCCCCCAGCCTTGAATAAGCTAAACAAATTCCCAAGGTCCTACGTTTGCAACTTCCTGCTGGAGCTTTGAGGAGTTGACCACCTGCTGAGCTTGCTTTGCAACTCAATCCAGCTGAAACAAAGGATGGGGCTGTGGGTTTTTCCTATTTAAAAGCAGAGCTGAAAATTAAACTTTGAGCCTGGACCAGAAACCTTTGTCTCGATCCTTCTTTTGCCGGCTCGTCCTTTTTCATTTCTAGCCTCCCTTTCAGGTACCCAGTTCAACCAAGGCTGCTGGACAGCTACAGGTGGCGCCCAAACAAGAGGACTGAACATGGGGGTGGGGGTGGGGAGGGTGGGATCACCTGAGAAACGCTGTCTTGGTGGAGCTCCACAGAAAATCATAGAAGTTACAGTATCCTTTGGTGGAGCTCCACAGAAAATCGTAGAAGTTACAGTATCCTGCACAGCGGTAAGGAACAAGCAGCATCAATGTCAGCACTAGCCTTAAGTTTTATGTTTTTGGATGCTGATGTTGTAGCAGGTGCATTAAAGAGAGGATACAGGCTAGTCTGAGACAGTGTCAACACGTCGCTGATTTCACCTAAGGGTGTGACAGCATAACTGGTACAGGGCAATTCTAAATAGGTATTTGTCCATAGCCAAGAGCTGCATCAGGTGAAAGGAGCAGGTTTTTTTCTCTTTCTCTCTCTCTCTCTTTTTTTAATAAAGAAAGAGAAAAAAAAAGCCCAAATCAACAACAACAACAACAAAAACCCCAGATATTAGAAAAATTCTTAGCTCAACTAGATTTATGCTGTGCATAATTCCCAGAAGTAGGAATGGTAAAAATACAAAGGACATGAGAGAGAGAGAGAGAGAGAGAGAGAGAGAGAGAGAGAGAGAGAGAGAGAGAGAGAGAGAGAGAGAGAGAGAGAGAGAATACAAAGGACATGAGAAAGAGAGAGAGAATAGGTTTCAGAAAAGCAGTTGTCCCCTGTCTGGGACGTGTTGGCAAAAAAGAAGGAAAATGGATTTCAGTGCTCTCCTAGAGATAGGAGGAAATCAGGAAATGTCCTGCTTCCTGTCCCGCTCCTTCTGGAGATATTCTTAGTTCTGGTTACTGGTTACATTAAGTTCTCTTCCTTCTCTGTCTACTGTCTGTTTTTGGTGCAGCAATCTATCCACATGTCAATTTATGTCTGTTTTTGTTTTGTTGTTTGAATGATTGTTGTTCTGTGTTTCGTGTTGAAAAGAAAAAAGTGGTTAAAACTGTATCTGCTTGATTTAGTTTAACTTGTTTAGAAGGCGGTCTCAGTTTGCACAGCAGAAACTAATAAGTTACCCTGCACTGTAGCTGGGAGTCAAGCACAGCTGGAGAAAAGCTGCTCTTAAAGGGGCCAGCAGCTTCTCAAGTTCTGTGGTAAATAAGATAGCTGATGGTTGTTTTTCCTACAAATCCCTGCAGTTGTGTTTATTGGGGTCAGCAAGTGACAAGAGGCTTTTTGTTTTCTTGAAATTATAGCTAGAAAAGGTTAAAAAAAATTGCTTGGTTTAAATATATAAGATGTGTGTAGCCACTTCATTTTTGTTTCTGACTGGTTTTAAAGGTATAAATATGTTCTGCATGTCTTGGTTATAGAGTATTGACTTATAAGTTATTGGTATGATTAGAAAATTGTTTTTATTTTCATTTTTTGTTTTTTTTTTGTTTTTTTTCCGAGACAGGGTTTCTCTGTGTAGCCCTGGCTGTCCTGGAACTCACTCTGTAGACCAGGCTGGCCTCGAACTCAGCAATCTACCTGCCTCTGCCTCCCAAGTGCTGGGATTAAAGGCATGTGCCACTAACATTGGTAACAAGAAAGTTAGCTAAAAACTAGTAACTTAGGATTGGAGTCATTTTAAACAACACATGATATGAGCCAGCCCAGGAAAACAGACAAAACTGGCAGCCAAAAACTTTGTAACGTGAAAGTAGTGCTCTTGATATTGATTTTTAAAGAGAATGGGTTGTTTACACTGTTAAAAATTGAGTTTTGCTTTTAAAGTTATGGTTATGCTTTAATATTGCAGAAGAAACTTTAAAATTATAGTTAAACTGCCAGTGTTCCATTGGCTGCAGTTTGCAGTTCGATCACAGGCTCAGGATACAGGCCTGCCGCCCCTCTTAAAGTAGATCTCAGTGGGAGTTTATCCAACAGGGTCCCGAGGAACTGCAAAAAGCAGATGGTAGACTTTTTGGAGCCTCATACAATCAGGGTCTGGCTATGGTTGCTGCCTAGCAGGAGACCACTGTAAACATTTACATTTGAGTTAATGCAAAGCTCAGAGCAGCCTCAGCAGACGCTCGTATGGCACTCCTTTTGTCTTGCAAACCCTGCCTACAGGAGTTTGGGGCCCTTGCTTCCAGGGGCCTGGAGATTACTCTTAGGGAAATGCAGTATTATTATAAAAGGATTAAAAATTATGGCTGCTTTCCTCCATGGCATTATAACCTGTACCTACTAACCTTAAAATACTAAATGAAGAAAAAGGACTTTGAAGGATTAATAGACACTGGAGCCGATGTACTCATTCATCTCCAAGGGATTGGTTATTCAATTAATCCAAAACCAAGTTCAAACTTACGATTTATGAAAGGTTAATGAAACTAGGAACTTATGAAAGCATTACAACCTGGCCTGCCTACTCCAGCTGCCATTCCAGGAAATGCATATAGAATTATTATGGATTTGGAAGATTGTTTTTATACTGTTCCTTTGCATCTTGGTAATTGTAAAGGGTTTGATTTTAGCGAGCTTGTAATTTTGAATAACTTATGAAGCGATATCATTGGAAAGTTTTGCCTCAAGGAATGGGTAATAGCCTTACATGATGTAAAAAATTTTTGTCTCTGCTTCGGTAGAAGAAGTTAGGACTTTGAATCTTTCGGTGTATATTATTCATTATATGGAGGGCATTTTTATTAGCTGATACCTCTGAAAAAGCTGATACATTTTACTACACGCCTTTGCTCTTATACAACGAGCTTTAAAATTTTGGGGAGTAGTTTGTATCTTTGTAGAAAAGATACAAAGACAGTATCCTTTTCAATATTTGGGATATTGGTTATATCCTAAACAAACTGTGGCACAGAAAATTCAAATAAGAAAAGATAGTTTACTTATTTTAAAAAGCTTTTAGGGGATAGATGTTAATTGGCTAAGACCTCACCTTCAGCTCTCCACCGGAGGACTTAAGCCTCTGTTTGATGTTCTCAAGGGGGAATGCAAATTAACTGGTGAGAGACAAATGGCTTTGTAGAAAGAGGAAGCTGCTGTAATCACTTGTTGGCTGTTTGCATTATTTCGACTCCTGTGCCCACCCCAATTCTTTGGCAAAGGGACCCTTAATGTGGATTCATTTTTCCTCATCTCCAAGTCAAGCTTGAACACCCTATTGCTGTTGCTGTGTTAATACAGGATTGTAGGATAGAATCTTGAAAGTATTTTGGAACGAATGTCTTTAGAACCTGATGAGATGTTTATTCCTTATTCCAAACAGTAATTAAATTGGCTGTTGCAGAATACTGATGTTTGGCCTATTGCATGGCAAATATTTTAGGCAAAATTGATAATCATTATCAAAAGACAAGTTGTTACAATTTGCCTTTATGGATGCTTTTGTTTTTCCTGTAAATTTACGTATGAGCTGATAAAGAATGTATTACTATATTTATAAATGGCTCATCTAAGGGGAGAGAAGTATATATAATTGGGTCACATGCTTATTCTCTTGAGTTTCCCCCTGCTTCAGCACAGATTATTGAGTGATGTGCTGTAGCCACTATTTTTGAAATGTTGAAAAATTCAAGCTTTTAATTTGTGTGCTGGTAGTCAATATATAGCTCATGGTGTGCAATTGCTTGAAATTGTTCCCTTTTTAGATACTACTAATTCTCAAATTTTGCAATTATTTATGCAACTCAAGTTAAGAGAAAGTACTATTTCTTTAAAGGACTGCTTTGGACATTTAAGAGCTCATATTGGATTGCCTGGACAGATCCCTTAGGGCAATGCCACAGCAGATTTGTATAGCAGGCAGATTATTGGTCTTATACAGGAACAATTTGACATACAATCTCATTCTTTACATCATCAAAATAGTAATAACTTGAGACAATAATTTGGTATTTTTAGAGAATGTGCTTGTCAAATTGTAAAGATTTGTCCTCAATGTATTCAATTTCTACCTGTACCACATAATGGTGTTAATCCTTGAGGACTTATACCTAATCAATTAATGCAAATGGATGATACTCATATTTCTGGTACATGTGACTATTGATACCTTCTCAGGCTTTCTAGTTGTAACTGCTTTAACAGGAGAAGCAACTAAAAATGTAATTAGTCATTGCCTGCATTATTTTTCTATGGTCGGTGTTCCAAATCAGATTAAAACAGATAATGGAACTGGCTATTACAGTCAAGTATTTGAGATGTTTTATAGACAATTTAATATTACCCATATTACTGGGAGTCCTTATTATCCAAAAGGACAAGGTATTGTGGAACAGGCCCATGGAACTTTAAAACAATATCTTCATAAAAAAGGGGGGTAGAATTATATCCCCATACACCACATTATTTACATCATGCTTTTTATTTTAAAATTTTAAAATTTGGATGCCGAGGAACTCTCTGCTGAGTGTCTATAGCACCCCACGTCTAGGCATACTTATGCCTAGGTGAAATGGAAGGATGCACTTTCTGGCATATGGCATGATCCTGATCAGGTATTTAATATGGAGAAGAGGGCATGTTTGTGTTTTTTTCTTCAGGATGCTGTAGGATTGTGCTAGCTGCCAGAGTGATTGGTGAAACATACTGATGCTGGGACAAAGAATGATGCTCACCTGTGAGCTTGCTGAGTGCTCTGACAATGGTGACCAGAAAGCTGTATTGGACATATGTTCTAGACCCACCTTTGCTTGCCTCTGTTCCAGATAGGACAAGCTGCCTTGCTTCAAGCTTTTAGACTTTGTGGGACAGAAAACATGGAGACTGTGGAAACTGACTTAGAAAAATTAACCAAAAGGAGAACTTATAATGACTCTTCTCTTTCCTTTAATGTGACCAGTTATTCTGACTCAGTCATGGCCTGGTCTAGAAATCAATCCAGTATTGGAAATATCAATGATGAAGATGGCTCAAAATCTCTATCAGCCAGCTGAGTTAACCTAGATTTAACACTAGAGAGTAAGTGTTTTCTATCAATTCTCAAAGCCACCCCCCATACACCTTGTAGCCAGACTTTGTGTTTGATCTTTGCCAATTAGCAGCTGAATTGAATACCTGGGACATTCCCACAGACAACTTTCATCTTGTTGCTTTTAACTTTTGGAAACAGGTTGGTTGCCTTCATACAGGATCACTTTCAGTAAGCTCAGCTATTCACCATGGCAGTTATTCATCGATATGAAGAAGTGCGTTGAATGCATATTCATATGTCCTTTGGAGCTTTGATCTGAATGGGAAAGAGTGTGCTTTTGAAGGCTGGTGGCCAGAGATGGGTAACTGAGTTCTTGAGCTCCTATTGACCTAAGACACAGACAAACACCAAAAGGCTGTGTTTGTTCTCCACAATAGGTAAGAAGGAACAATATAACACGGACCTAAAACAGGCATGGCCACCTCACCACTCTAATCCCTAGATGGGATCATGGAAAACAAGTAAATCTTGTGCCCACATCCAGCTCTTCTTTAATAAAAAAAGGGGGGAATTGTGCCCTTTCCCCAGCCTTGAGTAGGCTAAACAAATCCCTGATGGTTTTACAACCTAGCTGGAGTCAGAGCCTGGCCTTCCTGCATTTGCAGCTTCCAGCTGGAGCTTTGAGAAGTTGACCACCTGCTGAGCTTGCTTTTCAACTCAATCCAGCTGAAACAAAGGATGGGTCTGTGGGTTTTTCCTATATAAATGCAGAGCTGAAAATTAAACTTTGAGCCATGATCAGAAACCTTTGTCTTGGCTTGATCCTTCTCTGATCTGCCTGTCCATTTTCATTTCCAGCCTCCCTTTCAGGTACCCAGTTCAACCAAGGCTGCTGGACAGCTATACCTGGACATCCTGAAGATCTGCTCTTGGACAGCTCAGCTTGGCCAGTGGCATGACAAGAAAGGCTACTCAGGTGGCTGCTACGTAAGAGTTGGGGATGATCTAGAGGACATTTAAACCCTGATGCAGTGGGAAGCATTAGCAGAAGGAGCTTTAGCAGAGGTTGTGTGCATTCTGGCATCTCCTAGTGGAGGGGTCAGCAGCCAAAGAGTGACCATCATGGTCATTTTGTCACAGTGCACACATTGGAGAAGAGGCCTGGCCCCAAAAGTACACTCAACTCAACTACATTCAACTGCTCATTCCCTTTTCTAGGGGCTAGGATCTTTCAAATGAGCATGGGACTTGATGGCTTCTGAAATTGTCAACATGGCCAATATAGACAAACCTTACAGGTCTGAAAAGCACAGGGAAGAGAGTAAGCAAGCCATGCAGACAGCCCTGGGTGACTTCCTGGATGTGGAAGGACAGCCATTGCTCCCAGATAATCAACATCTGACCACCTGGCTTTGCTCTAGAAAAATCATGCCCTAGAGTACAATTGTCAGTTTTAAGAAGGTTCCAAGTTTTAGAGCCAAGCATAGATATTACTTCTCTGCTTTTGGTCCCTAACCAATTGTAGAGCTGCATGTAAAGATGACAGAATCTAACCCATGAGTGTAATATTTTATGTTGAAGCATAGATAACTTTGCCCTCAGTTTGCTGTATGTATAATCTTCAAAAGCATCACACACATTTGCTGTATGAACACAGTAGCTTTTGGGTGGCAATTTAAAAAGGGATGAGTGATTGATTCAGAAACACTGGAAACCACGCTAAAGAGTTTTTGCTGATGATTGCAGAAGTAGCCAAGAACATTCAGTCAGAGAGAGGATGCAGCATCATGTTCAGCAGATTTCCAATGGGGAGGAGAGGCATGTGGTTAGAGATAGGTTATGGAAAATCACATCACCAGGCAGCTCTGCAGCATGTGTTAAAGGTACAACTGGTCTACCCACCTATACCCCTGAGCTAGTAGACACAAGAGAGTTGGCGGGTGTCACTGTTATGTTTCAGCAGAGTCTTGAAATCCACCACACTTGGCTTCTGGAACCAGTGTGGAGGATCACCCTAGATATACAAATGTCCCATATGATCCAGCCAATGTACCTGAGTAAATGCATAAAAAAATGAAAACAGAGACACAGGCAGATGTTTGTTCTCCCACATTCATAGCCAGTTCATTGATAACTGAAGGAACAGCCTGGATCTGTCTCGGCATTGAATAGACAGGAAATTCTAACCCACACACAACCCAATGAAGCCTGAGGACATTAGCAGAAGGGAAATAAGCTGGATGTGGAGGTACACACCCTGAATTCCCCATTCATGAGGATTATGGCGAAGTAAGAACCTACAGAGCAGCAGCCAGTGGTGTTTCCAGAGGTTGTAGAGAGGAATTACCACATAAGGGTAATTACCACGTAAGGTCACCCCAGAAGGTGCAAAGAGTTCTTATCTAGATGGTGGAGATGTTGCTCACGAAACAGAAATACTGCTGAGTCACACATATCACAGTGGTCACAGGAGGAGGCCTTATGAGTATTTTTACCACATCTTTAAAACTTTCTATTTTTCTCTTTTAAAACCTTATTCATCTTCTACAAACATCTGGAGCATTGCCTTCTCCCCATCCCCTTCTTTCTACTGTCCTCCCTGTCTCCCCTCTCCCCTAGATCCACTGTTCCTCATTTTCCCTTCAGAAAAAGAGCAGGCCTCCCAGTGATATAAACTGAACTTGGCTAACATGCCGCAGTAAGATTAGGCACACACATGCCAAGGTGAGACAAGGCAACCAAAAGAAGGAAATGGGTCCCACCATCAAGCAAGAGTCATAGACTCCCCTAGTCCTGCTGTTAGGAACCCCACAAAAACTCCGAGCTAAACAACCACAGCATGTGTGCAGAGACTGCCTCAGTGAGTCCTGCTTAGTTGATTATGTGGGTCATGTTCTGATGTCCTTGACCTCTCTGGTTCCTCCAATCCTTCCTAACCCTCTTCTGTGGGGTTCCTCAAGCTCTGTCTAATGTTTAGGTATGGCTCTCTGCATCTGCTCCCATCAGCTGACTGAGGGAGCCTCTCTGATAATGACTGGGCTAGGCACCGATCTATGAGGATAGCAGAGTAGGAATAGGAATCAGTTCATTGATTCACTTCCGGTTCTAACCTAGGTTCCTGGCCACCCAGGAAGTGCATGGGCTCCCTCTGGTGTCTTGGGCTTCAAAGAAGACCAGTCATTGCTTGGCCACAACCACAGGCCTTGCCCCATTGCCCAGCACATTTTGCCAGCACGGCAGGGGCAGGTTGTGGGTCGAAGGCTTTGTGGCTAGGTTTGTGTCCCAGTCCCACCACTGGAGGAAGCCTTCCATGGTTGCAAAAGATGGCTGGTTCAGGCTCCATATTCTCCACTACTAGGAATCCTCCCTAGGGTCATCCTCATAGGTTCCACAGTTTCCACATCACCCTACCCCCACATTCCAGTCTCTCCCAGTATACTCTCTCCCTATGCCCCGCTCTCCCCAGCTTGTCTTGCCTGTTCCCATCCTCATTTGCCCTTCAGTTCATCCACAGTACTATCCTATTTCCTCTTCCCATGTTTCCCCTCGAGTCCTCCTAGTTCCTTAGCCTCTCTAGGTCCATGGATTGTAGTGTGATTATTCTTTACATAACAGCTAATATCCACTTTTTAAATAAAGGATTTATTTATGTATTACATATACAATGTTCTGCCTGCATGTATGCCTGCAGGCCAGAAGAAGGCACTAGATCTCATTATAGATGGTTGTGAGCCATCATGTAGTTGCTGGGAATTGAACTCAGGACCTCTGGGAGAACAGACAGTGCTCTTAACCTCTGAGCCATCTCTCCAGCCCTAATATCCACTTTATAAGTGAATACATATTATGTTTGTCTTTCTGGTTCTGGAGAGCCTTGCTCAGGAGGATTTTTTTTTCCCCGTCCATTTGCCTACAAATTTCATGATGCCATTGTTTTTAGCAGCTGAGTAACACTCCATTGTGTAAACACATCACATTTTCTTCATTTTTTCCTTCAGTTGAGGGACATGAAGGTTGTTTCCGGTTTCTGTCTATTATGATTAAAGCTGCTATCAGAGTTGAGCAAGTCTAATATTTTTCAAAATCCAAAATTCCCTGTGAAAAAACAATAGCAAAAGGGGGCTAGAGAGATGGCTCAGATTAAAGAAGCTGACATTCATCACTGCTGTTCTTGTCAAGAATCAGGGTTCAAATCCCAGCACCCACATTTTGGCTTACAACCATCCTTAACTCCATCCCACAGTTTCCAGCAACCTCTTCTGGCCTCCTGTGAAATCTGACGTGCATGCAGTGCAAACACATACATGCAGGAAAAACACCACTCATACAAAATATAAAAAATAAATCTTAAAAATTAAAGGAGTTTTCGGTGTAGAACCTTCAGAGGCTGCCCTGACATGCTTGCAGTCATATCTACTGCTGACATACTGCTTTACTTGCAAATGACGAAACCACGCTTAAGCATGGTGTTGCTGGTGGTATAGCCAGGAGTTATTCTGGTTTATTTAATATTTTATAGCCTGGTTCTGTATTGTTTGGTTTGGTTTGGTTTTCCATTCTAAACCACTCTTAACTCTGCAAAGGGAGAGAAATTCAAACTGCCAACGGTTCTGAGAATGTGATTTTCATTCCTGCATTTCCCCTGAACCCTAAGATGAGTCATGGCACCTCAAATACCACAAGATCATTGCCCCAGCCCCACCTGGCCTTGAGGACAGTGGACATAGGGAGGTCGGTCTGGCTGGGTCCCCAATGAGCAACTGCCATTGCTGCCAACTGTCCACAGGTTTCTCAAGCTTCTTGCCTGGTCTAATGAAGTAGCAAGGTTTCCTGAAATGTTTGAAACACAGGGTGTGTGTCAGTCACCCATCCGTTGGCATGATGATCCCAGAATTGCTTCACCTGACCATGTTCTGAGAGTTTCAAATTGTTTTCTAAGTTTTCCTGGGAGATGTGAACAAATGCCTATTTACACCAGGTAAGGCAAGGTGCCAGTAACAGACCAAAGAAATGATCCTACCTGAGCCTAGCATAGAAATCAAATGAGTATTAGGGTTACTTACAGAAGCATACTTAAGGGGTTGCATATAGGAGTGTGAGTGACTTAAAGACTGCTCTCTCTCTCTCTCTCTCTCTCTCTCTCTCTCTCTCTCTCTCTCTCTTTCTGTCTTTGGTTTTGTGAGACAGGGTTTCTCTGTAGCCCTGGCTGTCCTGAAACTCACTCTGTAGACCAGGCTGGCCTTGAACTCAGAAATCTGCTTGTCTCTGCCTCCCAAGTGCTGGCTGAGATTAAAGGCATGCACTACCACTGTCTGGATAAAGGCAGTTTTCTCATGGAACATTCACTATAGCATAGATGAAAACTCATAAAACCTGTGTCTCTGGAGATCACTGCGCAAGTTTTGAGAGGGGCAACTTCATGGCTGTTCGAGTCTGGAAAAATGTCATCTATAGGTATAAACACAAACCCATCGGGAAGGGAGGTTTGTGCTCTCCCTGAGGCAGACCCATGCTGGACATCCTTTTTCTAGAAAGGTTCATCTAAGGAAGTCCTCGGAAGACTTCTCAGAAAGCCCTGGTGGCCTCATCTCCCATGTGAGCAGTGAAATGGAGAACATGCCCATTCACTTTGCTCTTTTCTCAGTCACTCCACCTAACGTTCCCACCCAGAGTCAGCTCCTCTGCATGGCTACACCTTTGAGCACTGCTGGATACAACAGGCATCAATGGAAAGCATGAAATCTTTATCCTAAGGATATTAAAACCCATCGGAGAATAACAACCTAGCAGTTAACCAGAGATAGTCTGAGGGGCCATTCTGTCCTGTATGCAAGTTGCGCAGGGGCACCATGAGAAGGACCATCTTTAAAGCTCTCCCTGGAACTGAGAAGTAAACAAGAGGGCATCTTGGAAAAGAATGATGCTGTCTAGGTGTTTGTCTTGCCCCGTCTACAGCTGAGTCTCATAGAGCCCCGAGCCCTTGGCTCATGGGTGAGGGAGACACCTGAGCTCAGCCAAGCCAGACAGGAATTGGTTTCACTGGGTACTCTAGTGTGGCATGCAGGTAGCAGAGTCTGGAGGAAGTGAGTCCCTGTAGGGTAAGAAAACTACACAGAAACACAACAGAGGACTTGCTCTCTGACACCTTGAGAGAAAGGGTCATGATAACAGGGAAGTCAGACAGCCAGTGTCCAGGGGAGCCAGCTGGCTAACATGACAGGCTCAGTGCATCCAGGCATTTGCGTAGCTTGACGGCAGCCATCTTGAGACCCAACCCTGACCTGCTTTCCTTGCATGAGTCCTGCAATGTCAATGGTGCATGGGGCTCTACAATTGCATCTCAGTGCTGTGAGCATGAGAGATGTGCTTGGCATCCTTGCTGTCAGCTAAGAGCAGGCACCTTCAGCCTCCGATGAATGTGTCACCCTTATCCTGCTCAGTTTATAACCCCTCCTTCTGTGCCAAGTGGCAGGACCATTAGGCTTCCTGCCTCCCTTGGCGCTCTTGTTGTCCATGGCTCCCTATTCAAAAGTACAGGTGAGGGCTGGAGAGATGGCTCAGCAGTTAAGAGCACTGACTGCTCTTCCGGAGGTCCTGAGTTCAAATCTGAGCAACCACATGGTGTCTCACAACCACCTGTAATGAGATACAAATAAAACCTTTTTTTTAAAAAAAAAAAGTACAGGTGAACCTTTGTATTCTCTCCTCCTCTCCCAACATGGCAACCTCAGGAAAAAGAAAAAGGAGAAGATCATGTCCCAGATAGATGTTCTGTCTCAGGACGGTGAAGGAGGGGCCTGTGAAGGAGCACCTATGACCCCAAACCCCTCAGCTGGGCTGATGAAACAGGTGATCAATTCATTGACATGGTGATGGCAGGGATGTGTAGAGAGATCCTCTGATTGGTCACTCCCTCCTTTTCCATGTTCCACGCACTGCTTGGGAATCCTATATCAATGCAACTAGTCTTCTCAAATTGCTACTTTCCATTTTCCCCAGTGTGGTGGTTTGAATAGTTATGGCCACACAGCCTCATGTGTGTGAGTGCTTGGACGCAGGGAGTGGCACTCTTAGGATCTATGGCCTTGTTGGAGGAAGTGTCATTGTGGGGGTGGTCTTGGGTTTCTCTTAATCTCCAGCTATGCGCAGTTTAACAGTCTCCTCCCGGCTCCCTTTGGATCAAGATGTAGAACTCGCAGCTCCTCCAGTGCTATGTCTACCTGCAAGCTGCCATGCTTCCATCTTTGAACTAACCCCTCTGAAACTGTAAGCCAGACCCAATGAAGTGTTAGCCTTTATGAGAGATGTCCTGGTGTCTGTTCACAGCAATGGAGATCCCAACTGAGAAGAAGTCAAGGCAGGAAATGCAGCGGCCAGCCACACTGCATCTAGTCAAGAGCAATGAGAAATGAATTCATGCCTGCATGCTTACTGGTGTTCAGTCTGCTTTTTATTGTACAGTTCAGAATCCATATCTAAAGAACACTGCCACCCATGGTGGAGGAATTGACCCACATCAACTGGAGTCATTTAGAAAAATCTCCCCCAGGCATACCCACAGGACAAGTTGAGCTAGAGGATCACTCATTGAGCCTCTCTCCCCACATGATTCTAGATTGTGTCAAGAGGACAGTGAAAACTGACCATCTCATTCTCCCTCTAACAAAATGCCTCCATGCCTTCAATCTGTCGAGATCATCTCCACCGACCTTTGTGTTCTTTGGGACGGCTGCCACTAAGGCACAAGGAGGGTCTTATGGGTCTGGGCAATCTCTTTCAACTTCTCTTCCAGCTCCTGAGCCAGGGCCCACAGTTGTTTGCCAGACTCTGATTTTGCTCCCACACATAAATGCATTGAGTCCCTTACAAGGGAATGCACATCCATTATGAGGAAGGCCCCTGCAGTGGCTGCACCCATGATCCTGGTTTTTTTGGTCATTGCTAGAGCAGTGCCTTTAAAGGCATTCTGCACCTGACTACCCTGTGGGGCAAGGATTCTTCCAGAAACCATGAGGCCCTTGATGTCTGCTACTAAGTGAGGGTTGGCTCTGGCTACCCTAATGGCACGAATGTGTTGTCCCAAGGTTTTCAGTTGTTTGATGACAGTATAGGTTGTTCTAGCAAGTTTGAGTGCATTCTGACTCAGGACAAGAACTGTGTTCAGAGTGTGCACGGTGTCTGATATCAGGCACTTGGCCTCATCTTCATCTAACCACCTGCTTGTTTGCTCCACAATCTCAGTGGCAGCTCTAGTCACAGTAGCTAATGTCCCCAGTCCCAACCCAGTTGCTGAGAGCAGCAGACTGCCCCCTGCTGTCACGGGTGCCAGAGCTAAACCCAGGATGCTCAGGACATCTGAGGCAGCACTGGTGGAGTTGGTCACCACGTTGGAGATGGTGCAGCCCCTGTGCACCTGGTCAAGGTGGTCAGCCAGAGCTCGGATCTTCCTGATGTTTTCCTGCAGCTTCCTTTTCAACTGAGGAAAAGCTTCCACAAACCTCTTCCTGTCCTGTAGTTCTTTTTGAAGTCTTTCCTTGTCCTCCAGGGTGGGGAGTTCTAGGAGCAGCTTCAGAGACTTATGCAGCAAAGCTTCCTCATCTCTGTAACAGAAGGAGTCAGAGCATCAGGAAGTCAGCCTACTTCACTGGAAGATGGGCTCCCCTGTGACCTGTCTTATTCAAACCACACATTTTGTTATAAAACCAAGGGGAAAGAAATTTAGGGGTGTGCAGGGCTCTGCCTTCTACAGGGAACACTTGATGGTCATAGATGCTCCCTAGTCCTTAGTCCATAGAACTCAATGTATGAAGACATGTTAAGACACACTTCATGACAGGCTCATGATAAAGATGCCTTCACTCAAGGTCTGTGCTTTGATCACTGTCGAAATATTTGCCTAGTGTGAACTCTGTAGATGAGTACAGGGATGTGGGACTACGGCACAACTGTGGACATGCTGGGGTCCTTGGAGATTACCTGGACAGTTCAGCCTCTGCCACCAACACTTTCCAGGCTTCATCTTTGGCCAACAAGACCTGCAGGCCTTTTCTGCTGACCATGTCCTGCAGGTACTCAGTGATGTCCTGGATGAAGTGTCTCCTCAAGACTTGGGAAGAAAAAGAATCAGGTCAGAGAACAGTATGGACGAACATAAATGGTAAAGAGCACATGGCATTTTATAGCCATGGAATTCAGCATCTGCCTTTGGGTACTTGATGGAGTATAGGGAAGGAGCTGTGCCCTTAAATTCATATATATATATATTTAATGTCAGCCAGAGTCAGACCTTTAAGAAAGGGAAGTAATTAGGATTAGGTGATATCATAAACATACATACCTAATTCATGGGAGTGTGGTACTGATAAGAAACAGAATAGACCTCCTGTGTATAGTGTCATCTATCTATCTATCTATCTATCTATCTATCTATCTATCTATCTATCTATTATCTATCTATCTATCTATTATCCATCTATCTCAGTTGTCCTCAACCTTTCTTCCTAAAGCTGTGAGCCTGATTATCACAGTTAATCATGTTGTGCTGATCCCAATCCTAAAATTATTTTTGTTGCTACTTCATAACTGTAATTTTGCTACTGTTAAGAATTTTAATGTAAATATCTGACAATTCTGATGGTTTTTAGGGAGATCTCTATGAAAACATCCTTTGACCTCCAAAGCGGTTACAACCCCCAGGTTGAGGACTGCTGTCTATCTACTTATCTACCATCATTGACCTCTGTGTCTATGTGTCTCTTTCTCCATTTGGCTCCTTCCTGCCCTCTCTATGCACAGAGAAGAGGCTGTGTGCAGACTTTCAGTTAGCAGGCTGTTGCTACCAAGCAGGAAGACTGCCCATACCGCAGCCAACCTGCCATTCCCTCATGATGGCCTTTGACATCCAGAACAAAGAGAAACAGAGGACTTTGTTCAAGACCTCAGCCTATGAGACCACAGGATGGCAGCTTCAAATACTCACACACCAGGGAGGTGTCATGGTGCTTTGCAATGAAATGAAATGAAATGTAATCTGCTCTGAGCAAATGAAAGGTGAATGAACCTTCCTGCCTCAGACAGTAACAATATTTGCAAGGAGGACTTCCATCTGCCTTAAGGCTCTTGCATGTCAACAGTGACACCAGAGCCTGTGAATGGGATTTTCAAATCCTCAGAGGGTCGTGACATTGTTTTGTTGAATAAAAGGCAGCATTTCAAAGAAAACAGAATTCAGAGTGTCAACTAATTGCATGTAGGAAAATTAAGGCTAGCTGTGCTGAGTTGAATGGGATTGACACCCATAGGCTCATGTATCAGAGCTTAGTCCCCAGTTAGTTGACCTGCTCACAAACAGTGGCCTTTTTGGAGGAGGTTTCAAAAGGCCAGGCCATTCCCAGCTTTGTGTGTCTTGCTCTCTCTCTCTCTCTCTGTCTTTCTCTCTCTCCATTAAATGCTTTCTTGTACATGTTGCCTTAGCCATGACATCTTAGCACAGCAATAGGAAAGTAAGTGAGACAGCAATGGATACCAGGGAGAAGGCTGCTGCTGTGACACACCTGACCTTGCTGGTTCTGAAGGACCAGAGGACTTAGGAACTCAGGACTAGGAAAGTGGTTAGACACTGTGTAGGGACTAATGGGACATCCTAGTAGGAGCTTGGAAGACAATAGTGCTGAGAGCAATATGTTGGTCCATGGAGACCTAGCTCAGGAAGTTTCAAAGAGAGTGATACTAGCAACTGTGCTAGAAAATATTTTGTGTTATTTTGGCAAAAAAAAAAAAAAAAAAAAGTGTCTGCTTTTTGCCCTAATGTATTCTAAAAATTCCCCTGAGGCTAAATTGAAGAGGTTTGAACTACTTTTGTTGGCAGAGGAGATTTCAAGACAGCCTAGTGTTGGCTCTGCCATTTTGATCTTAGTAACCACTCTCATGCAGATCTAACACTAGGAAGAGGAAGCCAGTGAATACTATTTCTCTATGGCCTCAAATCAGCTCCTGCCCCCAGGTTCCCTCTTTGACTTCCTGCTATGACTGTGTTTGATGATAAACTGTCATGGTGGAAATGGAAATGAAATAAACCCCTTCATCCAAAGTTGCTTTTGTTCACAATGTTTAGTCACAGCAGTAGAAACCCTTGCTAGTCCACTAGCTCTGGTGAGTTTTTGTAGGAGGGGAAGGACTCATTGACACGAGTTGCCAAACATGTGAACCCTGGTTTAAAGGAGACACAGACAAGAGTTTTCCTGGGTGGTGGGGAGTCTGGAGACTCCTCAGACACTGGAAGTTTTCATTAAGCCACAAGGCCTGCTGTCCTCCATTTTCTCAGGCTGTCCTAACTCCTCTTGAGAGGCAAGGACAGGAGGACAGGATCTCTGAGCATGACCCCAAGACAGAGTCAAGAAGGAGAACAACTTAAATACAGGTGCAGCAGAGTCCCCTTAGTCTCTTTTGGGAATTCCCTTTCTGTCCTCAACTCAACGGGCTCTTAGTGTGGAGGCCCAAAGTTCTAGACCACACTCAGGAAACAGAGAGAGAAGAGGAGTCAGTACCTCTGGAGGCCATGAGGGCTGCAGAGCCTTGTTCCTGATGTGGAATCTCTCAAAGGTCTTCCTCACAGTTCTCTGTTGAGTCCAGGCTAAAAGAAAGAGAAGAACAAACTGTGGGACAGAGTGGGGACTGCTGTAATGAAAGCTAGTTTCTCATTGTTCTCTCTGGATACCAGATTAAGTAAGGTCAAAGGGTGTTTCCCACCCCCATCGCCCCTCACCACCTGTGACAGGGAAGAGGTATGTCTCTGAGGTCATGAGAGCAGGAAAGCTGTTGACTTGGGCTGGCTTGGTCTTCCCCTCCTTGACCCTTTCTGTACCCTGAGGTCATGAGAGCTGGAGAGCTGTCCCTGTCCCTCACCAGCTGCAGCACTTGGGACAGCTGGCTGTGCTCCTTCCCTGGACAGTACAGGCAACCAGCACAGGTCAGCTTGAACTTGACTCGGTGGTGGGGGTGTGGTAGAGCCAGAGACTTCCCAGAGAAGTCCTTGTGAGGATCCAGTGTTGATAGTGTACCGATGGCCAAAGGGCCTCAAAATAGACTAAGGACTCATTGCAATGAACATTTGCAAGAAAAAAATGTGTGGAAAAAAGAGTGTAGTGTGTGACACACTGATACACTACAGCTTCCATGACAATATATGTATATAGAATATATATCTATATATAATATATATATATAATATATGTATATATAATGTGTATATATATGTATATATATATGTGCATGCATACACACATGTGTGTATGTTGTGTTTCTATCTTACTTTATTCTCTTTTGTGGGGAGATTGCAAGGGCAGAGGAAGGATATAAAGTGACAGTGACACAAGTGTGATTGGAGTGCATGATGTGAAATTCACAAAACATAAATGAAAAGTTTTTTGTTTTTTTGTTTTTTTTTTTTAAAAAAAGAGCAACTGACCCTGGAGCTGCTGCTTAAGGAGTGGGTCCTGAGCCTCCTCCCAGCCTTCCATCACCCTAGACAGCAGAGCCCTGCTGTCCTGTTAGATCCAAGGAAAACATGATCAGCTGGAGACATGTCCACGAGAAGAGACTGAATATGCTCAGGAGAGATGAGAAGCAAGGTTCTGGGCCCTGGGGTGGGAACTGTGTGTAGCCATGGTGGTCGGTGACATATTGTGAAGGACTATGGAGCACAGGTCTACCTGCCATGGTAGGGATCGTGCCTCTGTGAAGAGAAGAATCCCTGAGCTCACACTTCCTCTGTCCAGCACCTGATGACACCTTATTACGGTGCAGCGAGAAGGGCCTGCCAGACACAAAAGCTGGTGCCTGGGACATACTCTGAGCCTTCCCAGCCTCCTACTGTGTGCTACATAAATCTCTCTTTTGGTAAAACAGGTAGCTGGTTAGAGCCCCAAAACATATTGAGGCACCTTTCAATGATCAGAAAGAATGAGTGTTTGCCGAATAAAGCTTTGCCTTCCACTCTTTGTCTATAGATTTTCACATATGCAGTGGACACAACTGGTCTTAGCTTTCTGCAGCACATACTTAGACTCTCCTTCAGGCTTCCAATCCAAAGCTCTGATCCTATGACAGGTTTTTGTACTGCCCTTGTTCCAGCCTAGGATCCCCATGGTGAGCCTTTTGCATCACAGAGAAAAACCACCTTAGGTTCACTTGATGACACCAGTGTCCCTTTACCAGGACAGCAGAGCACTGACTACACAGAAACCTGTAGATCCTGTCATGTGGGGAGGAAGGAGTGAGGCCAGGCAGTGACAAGGCACCCCTGTCGGGACACACAGAGCTTTCTTTTGGTCCCTTACCCAATAAACGTTCGGTTGTCCTGCCCAGTCCTGGGCCGATAAATGTTCAGCTGCTAGTCTTCTTTTACTGTGATTGCCACAGATGCCTGCCTGCCCTGTGTAGAAGCTATCCTTCTGTCAGGTTGTCTTTCCTTCTCGACCTTGTTCCTCCCAGACACGACTTTCCAGACTTGGAGTCAGTGACACAATGACCCAGTGACCCAGTTGTGAGCAACAAGACACAAGGAAGACTCATGATATGAAGGTTCCAGAATGACATGAGCCTGCTGTCCCTACTTCTTGTGTCCTGTTGTATAGGCTACAAGAACCCAGAAGCTGTCAGGCATAAAGAGTAGGATTTTTGGGGGACCCTGTACTTGGGTGACACATTTGCACTCTGAGTTTCCTGTTTCTGTGTCACTCTGAGCTGCTGGGATAGCCCAGTGGTAAAGCACTTGTTCAGTGTGTAGGTCCGCGGACTGATGTCTACTACCACAAAAGAAATGAAAGGAAATGAGAAAGGAAAGGCCAGGTTTCCTTCACACTCCCCTTAAGCCTCGTACTAATCTGCTCCAAAGAGCCTCTTAGGATGTGTGCTGCCTGTGTGCCAGGAGGAAGTGTGGGAGGCCCAGCCCTTCCCTTCTGATGGCCAGCTGGAAGCCCAGGCTGGGAGCCCCCCTTCCCCGCTGTGCAGTAGCTCTCCAAGTGAAGCAGGGTAAAGGCTCTCAGCAAGTCTTGCTTCCCACGGCTGCAGGGCATCTTCCTAGGGCTCAGGACAGAGTGAACCTCAGAAGTTTTACCTCCCAGGAGCAAGTTGAAGCCCATTTCCCCTGGACAGAGGGCCTTCTGTCTATTGAAGCCCCTCCCTCTTTCCGATCCCCTCCCCCTCTTCCTTTCCCCTCCCCCACGCCACCACAGGCAGCTTCCAGGGCTGCAGCAGCACTATGCTGAGGCTCTTCCTTCATAGAGAATGTTGCCTGTTTCCATGTGGTGCCAGGATCAACCAAGACAGTGCCAATGTTCCCAGCCTGGTGCAGTCCAGGCTTTGGAGACATTCATTGGACATTGAGTCACTAACTTCTGAGGATACAGCCCCATCAAAGGAAAACTGTGGAGTTTAATAGAAAATATTTAGAATTTCAAGGACTTTCTGCTTTTGCAGACACAGAAATAATTTTCCTTACCCCCCCACCTGTGGTCTGGCCTTTGACCTTTTGATTATCTGGCTCACAGTGTTGAATATGTGGTCTTGCAACTGTTCCCTCGCTGCCCCACACTGTTACATTACCCACTCAAACCTGTCCTCCTTCACTACCCCTCACAGGCTGGGCAGAGTCCAGGGGAGTACCAGGAGAGGCAGGCCTGCTACCTACCTGCTTAGCCTGCTTCAAGGCATCCTCAAATGACTCAGGTTCCACCTGCCCTCTGGTAGACACATACTGAGAGACACATTGTGTGACACAGCTCCTGGGCACCTTGTATCCCCCAAGTGTCAGTCAACATTTGTTGCATCTGATTTTGACAGCAATGAGTACCCAGGGACAACCTTAGGGTGCACAGGACACATGGACCTGTTCATGGACCCATGGGCTCTCGGTTGCCTGCCTGCCTGCCTGCCTGCCTTCCTCGGCAGCCTTCATACCCTCCATTTCCGAAGGCGTGGGGACCCCCAACAGCCACCTTCCACTCGGAGCCTGCTGGCCAGGTCTCAGGCAGTGCCTGAGCAGAGCCCTGGGAAGCTTGGTGATCTCGTCTGAGAGGTTTCCAGCCTTTCTTGAGCTTATGACAGAGAGGAAGAGAGGAACAAGCAGAGCCCATCTTGGCTGCAAGTCTAGACTGTGTCCTGGCCTGAGGTCTAACCTTAACCATCTGTCTCTTCAAGAGCTGCTGGGAGGATGAACAGGCAGGGGAGCTTAAGAGGTCCTCAACTTACCAGAAAATCTTCCTGTGATTGAGCAGGAAGGGAACACAGCTGTCCTTCCTGGGGGCACCAGCTCACTGGCAGGACATCGGGATCCCAGTAAGAAGCAACTGCCTGCCCATTATACCCAGCAACTGAAAGTGAAAGTTCCACCTTCCTTCCTGAGCAGAGCCTAAACTACACAATAGAATGGCCACTCCTATGGAACCACCCAAATCTCACCCTTCGGGCTGAGCTGCTTAGCTCGCATCCCATGCCCTTCTCAATCCCTGACACCTGGTTGGGACCTCTCTGTGGTCTTGAGGAAGAAAGACCTGCCATCATAGATTGTGGGACCCTTCCTAGATCACCCCCTAAATGACCACACTCTGTCCACTCATAATGTCCAACAGAATGCTTCTCCTTCTCCTTCCTCCTCCACCTCGGCTGCCCCTCATGTTGGAGTCTCTTGTAACAGACAGTGGCGCTGTTTTGTGCCCACCATGTCTGGCACCTGGAAATTTGCCTACATGGCTGCTTCTGCCTCAGGCTCAGGTTCTGCATCTGGAACCATCACTCACTGCTTCCTCTCATACGCCCCCCTGCATCCTCCACAACACACTCCTCTCCTCCCTTCTTGTCTCTTACAGTACTTGAGTTCCAGCTCCATGGCTTTGCCACATCTCTTGTCTTCAAGCTCACATAGTTTGATGGCTGTTGAATAGCTCTCCTTTTCTCTTAACAGAAGGGGCTTTAGCTGGGTGGTGGTGGCACACGCCTTTAATACCAGCACTTGAGAGGCAGAGGCAGGAGGATTTCTGAGTTTGAGGCCAGCCTAGTCAACAGAGTGAGTTCCAGGATAGCCAGAGCTACACAGAGAAACCCTGTCTCGAAACCACCCCCCCCCAAAACAAAACGAAACCAGAAGGGTCTTTAAGCAAGGCTAGATATAGGAGCCAACTGGCCGTTACATCAAGATGGGCATCATCCCATATGTATGTTCTTGGAGTTTGATGGCCACCTTAATCCAGCTTATCAGGGAAGCATAGCAGGTGACCTTGGTCTTTAAGCTGCTGCTGCCATCTCTTTTAATTTACTATGTGTTTAGAGTTTTAGAGTAATTTCTGAAAAA
>JADRCC010535300.1:0-12512 GCA_019843855.1 Hylomyscus alleni
GCCAAGGTTACATAACTTTCATTTGAGCAATCTAAAGTCTTGCCTCAAATCAAAAGTTTCACAACTGCCCAGCTGATTTTCAGCCGCCTGCAATGCACTGAATCTAGTTGTCAGAGGCTGGGGAAGAAACCAGGCCAGCTCCAGAACTGGAGAAAACAAGAATAACTTCTTGAGAACTCACTACACAGGGCAGATCTTGAGATCTGAAGCCAGATGGGTCAGTGGAGTAGAGAGAGGGTGGGAACCAGAGATGGCTTCACACAGGAAGCCCTGAGCTGAAGTTATAAAGTGAAGAGTGAATCTTCAGGAAGGAAGAAGAACAACAGTTGGTAAAGCAAGAGTAGGTTTGTGAGAACATAAAATGAAATTATGAACTCATCTTGCTATGGCTAAATTCTGAAAAATTCTAGAGTAGCATTGTAACACAGAGGAATTATTGACAATTCATCCTACCAACTCTTGAGTAACTGGGATGCTTCCCAAGGATTTAGATACATAATACGCTGTGTCCTCTTGGAAAAGAAAGCTGATCCTTTAGAATGACTGAATTTTTCACAAGCATTGAGATTCAGTTGAAATTCAGGCTTATAGAGATCAGGGAGGTACCCCCACCCCAAGTATGATGGTTCCTCAGATAAGACTGGAATTCATCTTGGGCAGGCCATAAGATCCAAAAGTCACTGGCTTCTTATAGGGTTGCAGTTGGTGACTGATCAGGAGAACATGCTCTGAGAGTGATGGACAGTTGTGTTCCTTACATATCCTGTCACTCCTTGAAATGCCGAAGAGTTAAGTCACCTGAGAGAGAAATTAAGTAGGATCCATACTGTCTAAGATGCGTATGCCAACAATGCTCATGGGAACTTGAGAAGTTCCTCTCCAGGCCTTTTCTGTGTCATGGTCTCTGCTACTATTATGTAAAAGAAAGTCCATATCCGCGGATCTGCTCTTAATTAGGTCAGAGACTTATTTACAAAGCCTTCCAGTGATCGGATGTCACTTTGGAGCCCAAGATGTGCTAACGCTGCTGCTGCAATCCCTCAGCCCAGAACAGCAGCCCCACAGGCACCACATGGCAGCCCATGTTGTTGTTAGCGATTACTCAATAATAATGAAAATAATCAATAATAACTAACATGTGGCGATTGCTTTGGTTTTTAATGAGTACTTTCCACATACAATATTTCCTCTATTGTTTATAAGATCAGTTTCAGATAAATATACCTAACAATACCTCCGCTTCACAAATAAGGAAATTTAGCCTCAAAAAGATTGGGCAAATTGCAACCCATCATATAGTTAGTGGAACAAGGAACGGATGCTCAGGCAACTCTCTCTGACTCTAAAGCCCATTGGCTTATTCAATGTGTTTGCTATTAAAGTCTTCTGAAGTTGTGCAAAATAATACTCTTTGGTCCTAAGCCCCTCAGTCCTGTCATTAGACTATCCTTTTGCTCAAATTGAACTGCTCATCTTGGGGAAAGTCTGAGGTTTTTTTTTGTTCAGCAGCTAGACAGTAAAGCACACATATACTCAATGGGCTGGAATTCTCTGTGCAAAGTCTTTGAAAGCATTCTTATCTCTCAGTGGGACCACCAGGATTTCCTTGCTCAACACTGTCTCCCGAGGGAAGGAGCTGACAAGTGAGAGATACCTAGAATGAACCACTCAAGTTATAATGAGCATCATTCTTCTTCACAACGGAGGCTTCCGATTCAAAGAAACAGGAAACACACATGAGGTCACAGGGTCTGGAGAACCGGGAGGGAGCAGGAGATCTGATGTAGGCTTCCTGGGCTCCTGACTCACACCACCTCACCAGGAGCCCCTGAAGCCTGGCAACCTGGCAGTCTTGAATGTATTCCTTTTTATTTCTGTAAATTAAAGACAGCTAATGAGATCACCCTTGGGTTGCCAGTTTAGAGACATTCTCTCCCTCTCCCTCTCCCTCTCCCTCTCCCTCTCCCTCTCCCTCTCACACACTTACTTGTGGGGTGAGGAGCATTTTCTCTTTCCAGTTTTACTTGCTTGTTTACAAGAAGCATTATACTTCAGAGAATCCTCATGAAGAAGACACACATGACGTTGGTCATTATGCCCTCTTCTAGGTGATTTAGGCATCCTTTGGGCCATGGTATGGCGTTTAGTCTTGAGGTTATTACAAGTACCCCACTTTTGTGACTCCAAAATGTTTTTTTCCCTTACTAATCAGATAGGGCCTGGATGCCTTGCAGTGTGAATATTTTACTGTATCTGAGACTCCACTCTATAGACTGATCATGGGGAAAACATAAATTTCACCATGTTGATACTCTTTCATCTTTGAGATAGAAGTGGGGATGCCTTCTTCATCTCCGAGTCAGCAGACATCTATGATTAACTATGCAAAAATGCCAGTTTGATGATAAAAGCTGTACTTAGCATTGGCTCCTCGGCTAAAGCAGAAGTCTGGGGGATATAGTATTGGAGGACTCTTCTTCTAAATGGAAGCCTTTGTTAACATCAGATATCTAATTACCTTAGGCTTTAAAGTGACGGAGGTGCTGTGTCCTAAAGAAAGATGTTTATCAAAATAGTTTCATCTAACATAATTATCCCAGATCTGCCTTGGGAGAAAGAATTTAAATGTTTCTTTTTTAAGAACAGACAATGTATTGAATAACATGGAAGCATTTTGTTGTGGGCTCCTGGTCTATGCAGTTGAGGCTAGATCAACTTACCAACCAGCGTAATTATCATATCCCAAGTTTGTCTCAGGAAATGCCTTCCAGAATCAGGGAAAACACAGTGTCTGTGCCCACAGGACGAGGTGGCTCCCCCCGAGGGTGAGAGTCTCCAGCTGCTCTGCAGTTATAATCAGATTGGCTCCCATGTGCACCCCTAGCCTCCTCCAGCTCATCCTTTACACAGTAATGACAGAGCTGCTGGCTGCTGATCTCCAGAATGGTATTTAGGACATCAAATGCTTCAGCCACCACCTGTGTACATAATGACTCCCAAGTGGGTGCCTTTAAACCTGGTCTCTCCACTCCATCCCTAAGACTCCAAATCAGGTTCTACAGTGGCTTATTGAACTTCTAGGTCTTTATTCAGAATCACCAAGGTGAACTTCCTTTTTTTTTTTTTTTTAATGTTTATTTATGTATTATAAGTACACTGTAGCTGTCCTCAGACACTCCAGAAGAAGGTATCAGATCTTATTACGGATGGTTGTGAGCCACCATGTGGTTGCTGGGATTTGAACTCATGACCTTCTGAAGAACAGTCAGTGCTCTTAACCGCTGAGTCATATCTCCAGCCCCCAAGGTGAACTTCCTAATGCCAAATCTATCGACTTCCTTTCTGCCTCCAACCACAAAGAGATCCTTTGCTTATATTCCTTAATGTTATCAGCCACACCATCCTCTTGATCATCCACAGCACATCCCTTATTTTATAGATCGACATTCTATTTTAGTGTACTTTATATTATAAATAACAGATTTACACTACACTGTTTATGAAGATGGCAGGTGGAAAAGCTCCTCCACTGGTGAAATACTCATCGTACAAGCATGAGGACACAAGTTCAATTTCCTCAGCCTCCTCAGCAATCTATCTAAAACAGCTGCATACAAAGGCACATGTATATAATTTTGGTCCCGGAGAGGTAGAGATAAGAGGTCCCTGGGCTTGATGGATAGTTAGCCTAGCTAACTTGGTGAGCCTGAGATACTGAGAGACCTATCTCAGAAAATAAGAAGGACAGGTCTTAGCAAGAATACTTAAGATTAACCCCTGGCTCCCACATACACGTGCAAATACATGTAATTGCATCTGCTCATCTATATGCATCCTCCAATACACAGGCAAAAACAAGTGAAAATTGTGGAGACAGTAGAGTAACTTCCCATGCCTCAGAACCATTACCATTACCATATCAGGGTGGTATGTTTGCTACGAGTAAGCAAGTACTAACACATTATCATGTTAAGTGGCATTTATGCCTTGATTACTTAGTTTTTACAGAAACTTAATGAATTTTCTATTTCATAAGACACCATAGCCAAAACAACTTATAGAAGGAAAGATTTGTTTTGAGTTTATGGTTCCAGAGACGTAAGAGTCCTTCACCATCTTGACTGGAAAACATTGTGGCAGTTAGGTTGGCGACTGAAGATTATGACAGTTTATATTTCAAATGCAAGCAGGAAATAGAGAAAGAGAGGGCTGGGCCTGGAACATATATGGGGCACATATATAGGTTATGAAACCTCAAAGACAAGTTTTCCACTTCCTCCAGTGAGGCCACAGCTCCTAAGTCTCTGCGAACAATGCCACCAAATGGGGATTGAGTACTCAAATGACTGAGACTGTAGGATGTATCTCATTAAATCTACTACATTCTACTTCCTATCCACATAAGTCTCATATGGTGATATTATAATGCAAAATGCATTTGGTTCTCGTAATATTTCACAGTCTCAGCACTGTTTAAAAGTCCAGACTCTCTTCTGACACTCAAGGCAATCTATTGTTGGTGATCTCCTATAAACTAAAAAAGGTAAATTATATACTTCCAGCATATAATGACACATAGTATATATTACCATTCCAAAAAAAAGGAGAAATCTAGGAATAATGAGAAAATACTGGACCAAAGCAAAACAAGAACCTATCAGAACAAATCCTCTAGTTCCACGTCTATTGTCAAAGAGCTTAGATGGCTCTGCCCCTCTCCCCTCCGATTCACTGCCTGTTGCACATATCGTTTTCGTGGGCTGGTTCTACTTCCTGAGTGGAGCTCTTATTGGCAGATGCCCCATGGTTGTAACATCTTCAGTGTCTTGGGGTGTCCCTTCCACAGCTCCATGCAATTGCTTGTTAGGGCCTCTTGACCCCCCAGGACCTCCGCCTTCACTTGAGGACTCCTCTGCCACACACCTGGACTCAAGAGACTTTCTGAAAACATGGATAAGAATTTCATAACACCTTTCTTTGTGTATCCTTCAAGACTCTAAAGCCAATACCACTTAGACAACACTGCCAACGTTACCTGCCAGCTTGGCATGACCTCTGGTGACCGTGAATCACAACGACTTAAGGTTATTGTTCATCTCTAGGAGTAAACATTTTCTTAGGTTTTTCCTTGGAAGCTTAGCTGGGCAGGGCCTTACCTCGAGAGCAACCCTTCCCTTTGTAACACTGTTTAAAGGGCTTCTCCCTAATCTCCTTCACTTTTTCTGCACAACCCTTTGCTGCAACTTAAAGTTTCTTTATTCCTCATTTTTCTTTAAACTATACATTTTGCATTTATTTTTGTTCCTTTTGCTGTTGTTCATTATAAAGTTATGTAAGAGTGAGTCAATATTAGGTTGTCTTGAACTCTTCTCCACCGAAGAAATTATTTCATTCCTTTTAAATTTAGCTTCAGGCAAGTTCTTAGGACATGGGGAGAAAATCAGCTATAATGTTTTGCCAAAATATAAGTGAGGTCTTTAGCCCAGTTGCAAATACTATTACCATGGAAAACACTTGAGCTGGGCCTCCATAGTCAACATAGCTCCCAACACTACTGATTTCCACACTTCTACTAGGATGACCCAGTAAGTTCGGCTTATAGCATTCCACCACTTTTCTAGTCCAAAGTTCCAAAGTATTCCACATTCCTCCATAAAACTACATGTTTTTAAGTCTGCCACCACAATAACTCATGTTCCTGGAACCCATTTCTGTATTAGTCACTTTTCTACTGCTGTGATAAAATGCTGTGAAGAACAACATATATAGGGAAGAGTTTATTTAGGGCTTATTCTTCTGAAGGTTAAGATTAGTCTGTCACCATCATGGCTAGGAAGCTTGGCATCAGGTAGACACGATGACTGCAATAGCTGAGAAATCACATCTCAAACTATAAGCAGAGAACAAAGAGAGTCAACTGGAAATGGAAGGGGATTTTCAAACCTCAAAACACACCCCCTTGACACCTTTCCTCCAGCAGGACCACGCCTCCTAAGCCCCTCTGAATACTACTACCAACTGAAGAACAGATATTCCGATGCCTGCTCTATTGGAGACATTACGTGGAAACTGCCACAATACTTTATTCAGATTCCCTTATATTTTGCTGAAGAGCTATTTTCAAATCTAAAAACACCATTTAGTTAATGTGATTTTTTTCCTCGTCATGGCTTCAGAAGACAGGCATTGTTGTTGATTTTGACAGTTTGGAAGATGGCTAGCTAGAAATATTAAATAATAACCTTCCAGTGAAAATCATATATTCTACCACAATGAAAAGAAATGTAGATTAAAAGAAAAAAAGACTGCAAATGAAAAGTGTTAGAACTATTTTTAAACCTCCTCCCGTGTTTGTGTGTGTGTGTGTGTGTGTTGTGTGTGTATGTGTGTTTCATTTCTGTTACTATGGTAAAATACCTTACATAAAGTAATTTAGGATGGAATGGGTTTAACTTTATTATAGCTCCAGGTTATAGTCTCCTTTATTATAGGAAAGTTAAAACAGGAACTCAAAGTAGCTAGTCACATCCACAGTTAAGAACAGAAAGTGAATAAAGGCATACATACTTATTCATTCTCAGGTCTTTCTGAACACTTAGACTCCAGTACCCAAATGCAGGAAGTAATGCCACTCACAATGGATAAGGCTCCCCGCTCAATTAAAGTACTCACAGCTGTCCCTTACACACTTGCCCACAGGCCAACCTGATCTGGACAATTCTTAATTGTCACTTCCCAGGTGATCAGGTGATTCTAAATTATGTCAGGCTGACAATTAAAACTGAGGATCCCCCCCCCCTCTGTGTGTGTGTGTGTGTGTGTCTGTATGTGTCTGTGTGTCTGTGTGTCTGTGTGTGTGCAGACAAGTGTGCCACAATGCATGCACATGTGGAATTCAGGGAACAGTCCCCAGTATTGGTCCTCACCTATCACCCTGTTTAGAGACAGGGTCTCTTCTTTGACACTCTGCACAAGATAATCGATGCACAGACTGCCAAGGCTTTTCCTGTCTCTGCATTCTATCAGGGATTACAGGCAGACATGCTACCACTTTATGTGGGGTTGGGACTATCCATACTCAAGCCCTAAGTTTTACACAAGGACTTTATCCACTGAGTCATTTCTTCAGTCTTTGGCAATATTCTTAAGGAATTGTTTGGGCACTGGACAGAATGAATCACTGCCTTCATTTGATAGATAAAGAATAATTAATAATTCTGATATGGCACTTATTAAAAGCAAATGATAATTAGTCATTTCCTTCCCCTTCCTAATCTATAGATCTTCTAGGGTTAAACTGTGCCGTGTGAATCTCAGTATTTCTGGAATCTGACACTGATCATGGGACTTTTTTAGGCTTCAATCCATGTTTGAAGTTTTCTTATTTTCTCACCTGCAAAGTGGAGTGCTATAAGTTATTTCTTAGGAATGCTGAGATGATTAAATTAAAAGATTAAAATACTTGGCATGAGGCCTCACAATTGGAGCGAGTATAGTACTCAAATATATGAGGTGCTACTATTTTGTCATTATTATTAATGTTTGTGTCATGCAAGATATACTGGTGATCTAAAGAACTGACTTTGACTTACTGCACGTGTAAAGTAGTAAATTTAAAGATTAGATGGAACCAAGAGGGCTAGCTCAGCTTTGCACTCTGGAAAAGGGTCGTCTGTAAAATTCATGTTGCATTTAGTTTGCTTTGATACCAATTCAATGACCATCAATTTTATCCTTTACAATAGTCCAGATCCAAAATAAACACAAGGCAAGGTTTCTAGTCTCAAAACCTTATAAACTGACTATGCAATTGTCAGCCTTGTGTGCAGAGCCAAGCAGAGAAAATGTGGGTGTGAGAAGTTCAGGAAGGAAGCTGTGCCTGTGTAGAAGCTGCTTTAAGTGTGCTTAATGGGCTATCCTAGTAAGAATATGAAGACTTTGTTGCTAAGGGTGATTTAGAACTCAGGAAGCATGACTCTAGAAGTTACAGAAGAGAGGAGTTTTAGTATGTGACCTAGAGATTGTTTTGTGATATTTTCTGTGAAGAATGTGGCTGCTTTTTGTCCTTATTGGAATAGTCTGCCTGAGGCTAAATTTAAGGTAAAGACAATCACATTAATTTCATTGACAAAAAAGTCTCAGATTTTGTCCTCTGGTTTACTCTCATGAAGAGCATTCTGATTAAGCACAGCACACTTAAAAAAAAAAAAAACAAGCGTCAACAGGAAAAGTACAAATATATGGCTCAAAGAATAAAAGGGCACCAAGAAGTAGAATGGAGTAGAATCATATGATCCAGGAGATAAACAGATTAAGACAGTGGTGATCTCAGGGAAGATACCACCAAATTAAGCTTATTGTTTGTGTGTTTGCGGTTGAACCTGATTATTTTTGTATCTTAGACTTTTAATCTGGAATAAACTACAATACAGAAATGGAGGGCACATTTGTTATCCAGATCTTGAGGTGGGAAGACACAGGCTTTTGATTAGGTCTTGAGGAATAGTGGTCATAAAAAGCTTTGGCCCTAGCATGGTGGTTGGTGCACACCTTAAACTCTAGGAGACAAAGACAAGCACTGCTCTGAGTTAAAGCCAGCCTAGGAGAGAGCAAGGTCTAGGGGCAGAAAACCTTAAATCCAGGTTTGGTGGTACACACCTTTAATCCCAGCATTCCAGAGACAGAGCCATGGAGATATCTGAGTTGAAGGTCAATCTAAAGAGCAAGTTCCAGGACAGCCAAGCTTGAGCAATGAAGGAATTCGAAAAGAGGAAGCTGGTGACAATGTAATGGCGCAAGGGGGCCATGTTCTACCTCCAAACTCAGCAGCTTCAGCATACGGCTCTGGCTTTAGAGTCAAGAATAAAAGGGACACTTGATTTTGGTTAGCTGGAGCTAAGAAATTAGCAGTGATTAAGATGAGACCAACATCACTGAAGCAAGAATCTTCTGGGAAGTGTTTACAGAGAGCATTAAGAAGCTGTGTTCTGGAAATAGCCGAAGTTTTGCCTCATGCTTCAGTTGGACTTGGGCATGTGTAAGAATCACCCAGGTGAAACTGATTTTGAAGGTATGAAGAGGTCATGGAGAGCAGCTGAAGCTTAGCATTGGTGAAATTACAGCCTCAGTTGCAGTTGATGTCCCAGAACTGAAGGGGTCATGCAAAGAAGTTGAAGCTTGGCACCATAAAGGGAGCCTATGAGAGGCTAGTGAAACCTAGTTGTAGTGAGAACGCCCAGAGTGTTTGAGATGCCAGTACCACAGGATGATCACCAGGAACAGCAGCAGCTGTGGAGTGGGGTCAACCAAAGCAGAAGGCAGAGCTCGAGATGTGACCCAAGCCCTTTGGAGGAATCTAGAAGTTCATGTGAGGATCACACTCATTGGAACAAGAATCTGTAAAGTTGAAGCTGCCTTAAAGACCCCAAGATGTTAGAGATGGCAGAGCCATGGGACCTGGCGAGGAAATCTGCTAATGGAATGGAGTGAGCCCATGGGAAAGAAGTTTGTTGCAGTCAACAAAGATGAAGGGAGTGATGAAGAGAGTTGGAGACCTGAAGAGCAATTTGATATCATACATTGGGAGGCAGAGTTTGGAGTTTTCCCATCTTGTTTTTGGTCTTGTTTTGTTCAGTATTTCCTCACTATAATGCTTTGTAATGGAAATATATATTCTGGGATGTTTAAGGTATATGATCTGCTTTTTGATTTTGACTTTATAGGGGATTACAGTTAAGTGATAGAATGAATCTCAGAAAAGACTTTTAATGTTGTTGAGACTGCGGTACACTGTGGAGATGTTTGAAGTTGGACTAAATGTATTTTACATTATGCTATATTTAGGTATGATTTTCACAGACTCATATGTTTGAACAAGCCTATGAGAGTCAGGGAATGAAACGTGGTGGTTTGAATATGCTTGGCCCAGGAGTGGCACTATTAGGATATGTAGTCTTGTTGAATTAAGTTTGACCTTGTTAGAGGAAGTGTGTAACTTTTGGGGATGGGCTTTGAGATCTTCCTTCTAGCTGTCTGGGAGACAGTCTTCTCTTGTTTGTCTTTGTAACAAAATGTAGACCTCTCAGTTCCTCCAACCCCATGCCTGCATGGATGCTGCCATGATTTCTGCCATGATAATAATGGACTGAACCTCTGAATCTGTAATCCAACCCCAATTAAATGTTCTTCATTATAACAGTTGCCTTGGTCATGGAGTCTCTTCACAGCAATGAAAACCCTAGCTAAGACACAGATAGATAGATAGATAGATAGATAGATCATAATATTCTCCTGTGTCAAATACACAGTGGTTCAAATTCCACTGTGTCAAATACACAGTGGTTTTATAAGGTAAATTTGAAAATCTAATTGTTAGATTCAAATAGGAAATAAAGCAAGCAACTACAAGGACACACAGTTAATAGACTGAATAGAGGTTGCCCTGGCAAAGAGAAATTTTTCAGGGTGTAACCAACAAGGCAATAGAAGAAAACACATTAAACACTATAGAAGATAGTAATACTGTCAAACTCTTACTGTATGAATGAATAGTGGGAGATAGTGTTGGGTGAGCTATCAACAACACTATGGCAAAGGCAGTTGAGTACCCACATTGAAGTATGTATAGGGGAAGGTGATAGAGAGCCAGGAGTCCTTAGAAATCTCCACTCTATGAAGGATTCAGAGAAGAGGATGATATCAGAGGAGGACACAGAAAAGTTTTGGTTAAAGGATTATGAGGGAATTTAGTAGAAAGACAGTCAAAGAAATGAGTAGTTAAGGATGTCAAACAAGATAAGCATCCTACTGCTCAGGAACTCTGACATCTAACAAGAGCAACAACAGTAGCAATAATAACCTTTTAATTTTGTTTGTTTGGTTTGTGAGACAGTGTCCCATTATGTAACCCTGGATGACCTTGAACTTGCCATGCTCCTGCCTCAGCCTTCTAAGTACTAGGATTACAGGTATGTGCCACCATGTTTAGCTAATAAAATTCTTTTATTATTATCTATATCTCACTGACCTAGAGACATTGATAAAACATGTTTTCTTATTTTTTCTAAGCATGAAGCACATAATAATTTCCAAGAAATAACTCATATGCTAAACCAAGCTTGCATGTATATCCTTAGAATATAGATATTGCAACATTATCATTGGTTCTTCCTAGAAAGTTTTTATTGGTTGACCAGAATAGTCATGTGATATAGCTTAAACCATTGGTTTTCTATTAGCCAGTAAAATCCTGTCTGATAATATTACTTGCCTTATTCTCTCTATGAGATTCTTTTACTTACTCATGTGGGGTTGAGTGGGGCCCAAGATGTTCCCCAACCTCTCTGGAAGAGAGAGTCTCTGAGGAATAGTCTGTTCCTTTGGGGGCTGGCCATACCTTTTCTGATGCATTTCCAACACATGGATGTGTGCTGAACACAGGCTACCTTCACACAGAAGAGTCTGATGGATGGATAGGACTGGCCTATATTAGTAAGAGAAGTTGGCCAAATAAATTGCTTTTCTTTCTTCCAGTGGTACTTCTGAATAGCTTGGAACACATCTTAAAGGCCAACCACAAATTAGAAAGACCAGAGGCCGCTGCTGCTGAGTGGCTTTCAGTTTATGGAAGAAATTCTCTCTTGAATGCAAGGGGACAGTATATTAAGAAAGGGTTGTTGACATCAATGTACTTATTCAAGCTAGGACTTGCTCTATAACATGTTTGATAAATGCCATGCAAACGCTTCCATGCTTCTGTGAGGTGCTCAACCAACAAGTGTTTTTAGAGTTTTTGCACATCCAACAGGGTATATTTAAAGTCCCAGAATACAGCTAAGAAAAATTTATTTTTATTTAAAATTCAAATATTCCAAAGGGGAAGAAGAATAATTCTGGGGCTAAAATAAACCAAGCTAACAACTCCTTGAAGCCACAAGCCAACATCCTGCTCATTGGGCTTGCTCTAATATAAAACAGCCCTCTAGTTTGCCATCATAATCCTCCTCACCCTGATGTCCACATCTGGAAAGCATAGAGTAGAACATGGGTATTTATTAGGGTGGACTATGTCATCCACAATCACTCATACAATGAAGGAAGGACACAGGATACCAAAGTAGTTCTGCATGAGCTTATGCTCTTCCTGCCTACTAGTGCTCTTTAAGTTGATGTTGACAATGACTTTGCTCCATCAATGACCATAAGCAAAATCAGTATCTTTCAGAAAGCATGTGCTAGTCTGCAAAAGATAGATGGAGCAGTTGTTGGGATAAAGTTCTGAGAGTAACTTTAATGGATAGTGTGGTTGAGACAAAGAGAATTACTCAGCAGATTCCCTTGTCATTTAAAAAGCCCCTTTGATCTTCATCTTGAGTTTCCTACAAGTGCACCCTCTGTACCTGATACTTTTACAATCATACAACTACGAATTGTATGGTTTGGCTTTGAATTCAGCTTTGAATGAGTATCTCAAAGCATGGCCAACACAGGAAAAGCTGGTTTGGATCATGAAG
>JADRCC010535316.1:0-10381 GCA_019843855.1 Hylomyscus alleni
TCCTTGTTTGGGTCTTGTTTAGGCAGCCATGCTGCTGAGACTTCATGGGTCTGTTTTCTCCAACATTTCTAGGAGACAAACTCTCATAGCAAACTTCCTTTTCCTCTCTTACAATTTCTTCCCATGCCCCTTTCCACTAGTATCTCTGAGCCATGGGTACAGGGGTTGCATTGTGGATGTATCAGTGGGATGGGGCTATCACCAGTCACTTGTTCTTTGTATTTTGATTGGTTGAGATTTTCTGTAATGGTCTCCTGTGGGCCTGTGTCTCTCTCCTGAGGCCTGGGGCTCTCTATCACTGATACCTGAGTCTCTCTGCTGCTATCTGGAGCTCTCTGCTGCTGAGGCCTGGAGCTTCACTGTGTGTTAGTTAAAAGGAGGCAATGCATAAGTGAGATAATTTTATTATAGGAAAGAGAAAATAGACCGGTCATGTAGAGAGAAAGAAAGGAGAGGAAGGAGAGGAGATGAGAAGGAGAGAGAGAGAGAAAGGAAAGAAAAGAAGCAAGAGAGAGAGAGAGAGACAGAGAGAGAGAGAGAGAGAACAAAGAGCAAGAGAGAGAGAGGAAGAGGGTAAGAGAGGAAAGAGGGCAAGAGGAGGGACAAAAACAAGAGAGGAAAAAGGGGCGAGAGAGAGAGAGAGAGAGAGAGAGAGAGAGAGAGAGAGAGAGAGAGAGAGAGAGAGAGAGAGAGAGAGGGGGCAAGGGAGGAAAGAGGGCAAGAGAGAGAGAGGAAGGGGCAAACCACACCTTATATTGCATAAGGTGTGGCTATCTGTCTGTGGAGAAAGGCATGAGGTTAGATGACTGGGGGTAGGGTCCAGCTAGAATGCTGGGAGTTCGGGGCATTGTCTACCTGATAGAGCACACATCTCCTGTGGGAGCAGCTGTGAGAGGTTGTGACTGAAACCTGAGCCCAAGGTCCCAGGAGTTACAGCTGAACTCCTACCTTCCCTTGTGAACAGAAACTGCCCACTGGGTGCTTTGGGGTTCTGGGCCTATTACTCAACTGGGCCTAGGTTGCCTGAACAGCCCACTGCCCTACAGTCTCCATTTGTTGCAAGGATACCCTTCTTTAATTAGGGCTGAGCCCTATACTTATATGTGATTTATGGCTTCTTGAGCTAGAATCCCCTTTCCCTACCACTGCTATTGACTTGCAGGTGAATCTAGGCCTTAAAACATGAAATGCAATGTTTCCCACAGAGTTTACCTATTTAATAGGATCTTTCCAAAATAGAATGTTTAGATGCCTTTAAAAGGATAAGAAGACAGTAAAGTTGTGTAATGATTCGATGGCAGAACTCAGCAGAAAGTAATTTTCTATTTAGTTTTTGCTGAAATTAAAGTAAAAGAATCCATACATCCCTCCTAGGTATTTAGCTTTGTTTTAAAATGTATTTTGGTGTGTGTGTGTGTTGACCATGTGTGTTCATGAACTGCGCATGCCTAGTGAAGACTAGAGGTTGATTGTCTTCCTCTAGTCATCTCTACCTTATCTTTAGAGACAGCATCTCTTTCTGAAGCAGAAACTCTCCAATTGGGTCAGTTGAGGGACCAGCTAAACCCAGGACCTTCTTGTCTCTGCTCTCCAGCACTAGAATTACATTCGGGTTCCTCTGTGTCTAGTTTCTCACCGGCAAGCTGATGATGTGACCTCAGGTCCTTGGATTATCCTGACCAAGGGAATTGTAGTTTCTGTCATATTACTGAATTGACTCCAATACAATACACAAAGAAACCTGGCCCATGAAAACATCTGAGGGTTATGGTTTACTGGTGACATACTTTCAACAACCTGGCATTTAAATCTTGGGTAGTTATCATAAGGTGGTTATATGGTTGCTATACTGGGATGTTGTGGAGGGTGGTGTGCGTGTGCGTGTGCGTGTGCGTGTGCGTGTGTGTGTGTGTGTGTGTGTGTACCTGCATACAAGTGTGTATATATTCTACCAAAGTATTCAATAAAATATAATAGGGTATTATGATCCTGTTGTCAGCTTAAAAAATGCAATGGAACTTTAAAATGAGGGGAAAAACAATTGTAGTATGTGGAGGTTCTGAAGTCTGACAGTTTAGCTACCAGTTAGTTTACTTTACTTAGAAATGATTTTTACTTACTTTCCTAAGAAACTTCTTTTGGGGTGGATGGTGGTTAATACGGAGATGCCTCTCTGATCAAAGCTGAGAACCCATGACTACAGAGTGCCTGTTATCATCCTTTTCCAAAGGAGCAAACATGATGGATTCAGAGAGGGGTTGAGCGTCTCTCAGTTCTCAAGGGAAAACCCACTTCCATTATTTTCTAAGTGGACCTAGCATCAGACTGCTCTATAGAGTCACACCTCTGTGCCCATATGTGAGTTTGGATTCCCATGTTTTGCCTTTATTAGACAATGTTGTGAACTGGCCACCTTCACTGCTACTAAAATTATCAGTCTAAGTTTTTGGTTGGACCAAATTATTCCATGGTTTTACATCCTTTTGCATAGGGCTCAGTAATAACTTTAAATCCCGGACACATCTGTAGCCTGTTTTGAACTCCGCTATGGCTTTATCCACCCCATCTCATTCCCAACTCCAAATCACGTTGCTCAGTGTATTATTGATCTTCAGGTCACTGTCACATTGAATTTGGTTCTGCTCCTAAAATGAAACTCTCTTATTATTTCAGACCCTTAAATTCCCATTTTTGTGTTTGGACAAGCCAAGAGATTTTCTTGTAATTTTTTAACTCTCCTGCCTTCTCTCCATTCTCACTGATAATGTAGTATGAATATTTTTCATGCCCTGTGAGCATATGAGTATTACCTGATTATTAAACTGATTATGGTTTGTGGATCGTGGCTCATGGTTTCTAGTTTCTGAAGAAAGAAAGAATCACACGATTCACATATAAAGATGTGGACATACTAGATTTCTTTTCTTTGCACTAAACCCAATTGACTGCGTTATAAATCATCAGTAGATAATAGTAAAACAATTTTACATCCAACCTAGTTGGTTATGGAGGAGAAGGCTGAGTTGAAAGAGCGGGGTGTATATGGTTCTGACAGGAGAGAAAGGTAGATTTAGTTGGAATTTGGAAGGCATGGTTTACGGATGTGGCTAAGCAAATCAGTGTTGGCTGCTGAGGTGTTGGGGAAGTAGCAAGAACAAGCCGGTAATAACAGAGAAGGAAAAGAGAAAGGAGAGACCAGAACGCTGACCTGCAAAAAGGCCTGGGTGATGGCTCCCTATCAGGGACATGTGACATGCCTGATCTGTCTTCTCAAACTTGCAGATTTCATGTTGGTTCTTCTCTTTGACTGGACAAAACTAGCCAGAAACAAGGAGAGACAAATGACAAGGTTCGAGTGATTATCGTTTGGGGCCCAGAACAGACCAAGGAAAAGCAGAGAACGGAGTGGGCTTGTGGACAGAGAGTAACTGCTACAATTCTCAGGTTCAGATCTAGACTTCAGTAATGAGTGGCAGTCTGTTGAGCCCCAGAAAGCTGCATGGATATTGTAGTGAGTAATTTAAAATTAAGTTGGGGTGTCTTGGCACATAACATCCTCATTTATATAGAAATCCAGTTCATATTACATATTGGAGCATCTTCTGGAGTGGTATAGCTGGGTCCTCCGGTAGTATGATGTCCAATTTTCTAAGGAACCTCCAAACTGATTTCCAGAATGGTTGTACCAGCTTGCAATCCCATCAGCAATGGAGGAGTGTTCCTCTTTCTCCACATCCTCACAGCATCTGCTCTCACCTGAGTTTTTGATCTTAGCCATTCTGACTGGTGTGAGGTGGAATCTCAGAGTTGTTTTGATTTGCGTTTCCCTGATGACTAAAGATGTTGGACATTTCTTTAGGTGCTTCTCAGCTATTAAGTATTCCTCAGTTGAGAATTCTTTGGTTAGCTCTGTATCCCATTTTTTAAATAGGGTTATTTGGTTCTCTGTACTCTAACTACTTGAGTTCTTTGTATATATTGGATATTAGCCCTCTAACAGATGTAGGATTGGTAAAGATCTTCTCTCTATCTGTCGGTTGCCATTTTGTCCTATTGAGAATGTTCTTTGCCTCACAGAAGCTTTGTAATTTTATGAGATCCGATTTGTCAATTCTTGATCTTAGAGAATAAGCTATTGGTGTTCTGTTCAGAAAACTTTCCCCTGTACCCATGTGCTCAAGGTTCTTCCCCACTTTCTTTTCTATTAGTTTCAGGGTATCTTGTTTTATTTGTAGGTCCTTGATCCACTTGGACTTCAGCTCTGTACAAGGAGATAAGATTGGTTCAATTTGCATTCTTCTACATGCTAACTGCCAGTTGAACCAGCGCCATTTTTTGAAAATGCTGTCCTTTTTCCACTGGATGGTTTTAGATCCTTTGTCAAAGATTAAGTGACCATAGGTGTGTGGGTTAATTTCTGGGTCTTCAGTTCTGTTCCATTGATCTACCTGCCTGTCACTGTACCATTACCATACAGTTTTTTTTTTTATCACAATTGGTCTGTAGTACAGCTTGAGGTCAGGGATGGTGATTCCACCAGAAGTTCTTTTATTGTTGAGAACAGTTTTCACTATCCTAGGTTTTTTGTTATTCCAGATGAATTTGGAAATTGCTATTTCTAAATCTATAAAGAATTGAGTTGGAATTTTGATGGGGATTGAATTGAATCTATATATTGCTTTTGGCAAGATGGCCATTTTTACTATATTAATCCTGCCAATACACGAGCATGGGAGATCTTTCCATCTTCTAAGATCTTCTTTGATTTCTTTCTCAGAGACTCGAAGTTCTTATCATACAGATCTTTCACTTGTTTAGTTATAGTATTTGTGAATACTGTGAAGGGTGTTGTTTCCCTAATTTCTTTCTCAGCCTGTTTATCCTTTGAGTAGAGGAAGGCCACTGATTTCTTTGAGTCAGCCATTTTGCTGAAGTTGTTTATCAGGTTTAGGAGTTCTCTGGTGGAATTTTTGGGGTCACTTAACTATAACTATCATATCATCTGCAAATAGTGATATTTTGACTTCTTCCTTTCCAATTTGTATCCCTTTGACCTCCTTTTGTTGTCTAATTGCTCTGGCTAGAACTTTGAGTACAGTATTGAATAGGCAGAGAGAGTGAGCAGCCTTGTCTAGTCCCTGATTTTAGTGGAATTGCTTCAAGTTTCTCTCCACTTAGTTTTGATGTATGACCATATCAGACATCAATGGGAGGAGTGTACCTTGGTCCTGTGAAAGCTCAAAATCCCAGTGTAGCAGAATACCAGGACAGGGAAGTGGGAGTAAGTGGGTTGGCAGGCAGAGGGGAGATGGTATGGGATGGGGGTTTTCAGAGGGGAAATGAGAAAAAGGGATAACATTTGAAATGTAAATAAAGAAAATATCTAATAAAAAAATAAAATGCCCCCCAAAACCCAACAACAACAAGAACAACAACAACAATAACAAACCAGAAAGAAAGAAATCCAGTTCAGCTGTGGGTACACAGTGAGTCTCTAAAACAGAAATAAAATAAAATCAAACACATAACAAAAAATTTTAAAATTACCTTGCTTGGAGAAAATGTGTACCGTACCTTAACAAATTTCCAGTTTCACTTGTTAACATCCTGATAGTAAGAACAGCATGATAAAAGTAACAAAGGAAACCAGCCCCTACTGGGTACCAAACAGTAGAATAGTCACCCCATACTTTGCCTTTTATTCCTCACAGTGACAGAACTGAAGTCATTTGCTTGTAGCACAACTAGTTAGAGTAGAGATGGGGCTTGAAGCCAGTTTAACCTGATTCTAAAGCCCTGTAATTCCTAAACTATATGGTAGCAGTGAGTCTTGGAATTATGTTCAACTCCTTGCTGTAGTGTTCTCTTAGAATTGTTTGAAATGAAAGATTCCCAAAAGGCAACCTGCTTACTGCTGTGCAAAGAACACTACTATTTTTTTGACTTAAGCACATAGGTAGGTTATTTTACTTTTGATGAGAAAAAGATAAAATTGCTAATCAAATCTGCTGAGCACCCAGCTACCTGGGAGGGTTTAATTAGAAAGTCTCGGTGCATGTGTCTAATGAAGTAGCACTATAATTGAGTATATGGACGTGTTGGTAATTAAATGATAATGCTGGGTAGATCCCCCTAACAGGTTTATTTTTATGTTATGCATTAATGAAGCAACTTCTTTAATACATCAGCCAAGGGCATAAACAAGTACTTTAGCCACTAAAAACTCAATTTGGTAGCATAAAGATGGGAGACTTCATTTCCTCCTGGCCTGTAAGATGGGAGGATGGATGGTGTTTTGTTTTGTTAGTTAGGATAACTCAAGTAAGCAGACAAGCTTGTTTCCTGGCCTCTTTTGTATCAGCGATGTGTCCAGTGCCTGGAAATGGGTAATGCTGGGTCTCTTAGAGTCACAAATAATCTATTAAGGTTTTCTCTTTACCCTGTCCCTTCCCAAGTCAGGAGGTGTTAAGAGAGTTGAGGCAGGCCATTCTGCAGGACCCACTACTAGCTTTGTGACAATCAGGACAGAAGTGTGGCTTGTCTAGCAGTACAGGCAAGACAAGGCAGGCAGAGGCCTTCTGCCCTTCCCAACCCAGCCTGTGGTGTGTTCTAAGAGGCTCCCTGGAGGAAACTAAGGCTCACCCATCACTCATTTTTCGAGACAATAAAAGACAAGCATGGTTACTTACACAAGGCTTTGTCTAGCTTCTGGACTATTCACGGGGAGCCTTACAGGTTTACGTTGCTCATTCGGAGTTCGGCCCATGCTTTGCATATACAGTCATGTTCGTCTGATATCAGATACACACTGACCTTCATGTTTGTGTTTAAGAGTCTTTGGTGGTCTTAATCCTTATGGGTGTATGTGTCAAAGTGTTTAAAGTGCTAGAATTATTATTTTATTTAAAATGTGTTATAAATGTGTGTGCTCGTGATGTATGAATGTGAGTGCCTGTACCATGCACATCTGTAGAGCCAGAGGAGAAATGCTTGCAGCTGCTTCTCTCTGACTACTTTCTTGTAAGTTCTGGAATTGCTCTCAGGTTACCAGGCTTGGGGTTTAAACACCTGTACCTGATGAGCTCCTCTGCTTGCTCAAGATGTTAGAAATTAATTTAAGAATAGAAATTCTACTTAAATAGAAATTAAAATAAAACAGTAGTTATAGATATTATTTTATTATTCAGTCTTGTGCGGTTCTCCATTAATTATTTTAGTATGGAAAGATTGGGCAAGGCTTATGACAGCTGACATATTTTCGAGGAGCAGATGAATAATTCAAACATTCTAGAATTGCAAACCTATCAGTTCTTGATCTTTCTGGCACTGCCGGATTAGTTTCACTTAGTATTCATCTTTAGTATCTCTTTCTCTCATTTCTCTATAGTACAGATTCTGTGTCTTCTTAGGAGGGTGCGATTTGAATTTCTAAGTTGACTGTATTTCTCATTACATTTACATGTTTGTAAAGAGATAACAGAAAGGCAACACTTAGTCACTTTCCTGCCCTTGATTCTTGTGAAGTGGATTAGTCAACCCCTCCCTTTTCTACCTCGATGAACAGGTATGTGCCCATGGATATTGATAAATTATTTTATAGTTTGATGCATGCAGCTGAATCATCAAGTAATAAAAAGAATGTCACTGTTTAATGAACTTTATTTGAATTTCTTTAAATTATTTAACCCAAAGCTTAGATGAACTGTTAAATTTTCTTTTTCCCTATTTTTTATTAGATATTTTTTAATTTACATTTCAAATGACATCCCTTTTCCCAGTTTCCCCTCTGAAAGAAAAAGCCTATTCTCTCCACCTTCCCCACGCTCACTAATCCATCCTCTCCTGCTCTCTGGCCCTGGCATTCCTCTACACTGGGTCATAGAGCTTTCATAGGACCTAGAGCCTCTCCTCCCATTGATGACCCACTAGGACATCCTCTCCTACATATGCAGCTGGAGCCATGAGTTCCACCATGTATACTCTTTGGTTGGTGTTTTTTCCCCTGGGAGCTCTGAGGGTACTAGTTAGTTCATATTGTTGTTCCTCCTATGGGGCTGCAAACCCCTTCAGCTCCTTGGGTCCTTTCTCTAGCTCTGGGGGACCCTGGCTGTGAGCCTCTACTTCTGTATTATTCAGGCACTGGCAGAGCCTCTCCAGGAGACAGCTATATCAGGCTCCCATCAGCCAGCACTTGCTGTAATCCACAATAGTGTCTGGGTTCAGTGATTGTATATGGGAAGGATTCCCAGGTGGGGCAGTCTCTGGGTTGTCCTTCCTTCAGTCTCTGCTCCATACTTTGTCTCTGCAACTCCTTCCATGGGTATTTTGTTCTCCCTTCTAAGAAGGATCGAAGTATCCATACTTTGGTCTTCCTTCTTCTTGAGCTTCTTGTGGTCTGTGAATGCTATCTTGGGTATTCTGAGCTTCTGGGCTAATATCAGTGAGTGCATACCATGTGTGTTCTTTTGTGGTTGGGTTACCTCACTCAGGATGATATTTTCTCGTTCCATCCAATTGTTTAAGAATTTCATGATTTCACTGTTTTTAATAGGTGAGTAGCACTCCATTGTGTAAATGTACCACATTTTCTGTATCCAATCCTCTGTTAAGGGACATCTGGGTTGTTTCCAGCTTCTGACTGTTATAAATAAGACTGCTATGAACATAGTGGAGCATGTGTCCTTATTACATGTTGGAGCATCTTCTGTGTATATGCGTTCTTTTGTAGCCAGCAGGCTGTCTCCTCACATATTCAGAAGCAATGAAGGGGAGTTAGGACCTACCGAGCTATCAAAAAACAAATCAGTGTATAGGGCCTCATGCTGATCATTTGATGAAGAAGATATGTTGCTGAACAACTGTATCTTACTCTCTCCTAAGAAGTCAAAATTAATCATTTAAAACCATTGAGGATATAGGCTGGTGAGAGAACACAGCAGGTAAAGGTGTTTGTTGGTGCCCTGGAGTCCTAGACCCTTGTGGTGGAGGGAGAGAACCAACTCTGAGAAGCTGTCTTGTGAGTTCCATACATACACCATGGTCCATGTGCACATATGTACATTGTATCATGATGTCCTCTTACCACTATCTTAAAAGGACTAGCAGTTGACAATGGTTTGAAACATCTGAGCCCTAAAAGCTTTTCCTCTTCATAAGCTGGTTATCTCTGGAATTTTGTCACTGCAGAGAAAAGCGGCTAAACACCTTACCTTGTGAAAACCTTAGCTATCAACCTCATCTTTTTTGCTGGAACTTGGATTTTAAAAAGAACAACATTCAAACTATAGCAAATGGTTGTGTTAAATGGCTGTGTATTGCTTTAAAAGAGTACAGGTTTAGACAGCATAAGGACATACATACATTATATTTAGCTAGGTCAGGAAATATTACAAAGAAGTGACATTTTCTTGTGTCAGTTTAATTAGTGTATATTAATCATACAGAATAATGAGGCTCTTCATGGTAGTTCCATGCATGTATGTGATGTTCATTGCTTATATTCACCCTCTCTTGTTCCATTCCTTTCTGTTGGAACTCTTCCCAGATACTCCCAACTTAGTTTCAAGACTTTAAACAGTCTAGATTCTTCAAATTAAAGACACATGATATTTTTTTTTTTCTGAGTATGGCTTATCTTGTTTAGCATGATTGTCAGTTTCTACAATGAGACCTTCCCCTCCAAAGTTCTGACAATGTTCTCAAATAGAACCACTGTCTGGGGGATTAAGCATTCAAAATATGAGCCCATGGCAGAATTTAGACTCAAAAGCAAGAAGTCAAGGCAAGACATCAGTGTTCAATGATGTTTCTGGCAACATGAGAAATTAAGTATAAAGTGATATTTTCTTTTCTTTTACTTTCTTGAAATTACGTAGGTTAGAGCAAGTTTGTGCAGCCTGTCCACATTGGGATATCAAACAGCAACCATGAAGCAAATATATACTTTCCCTTTGCCATATATATATATATATCCCTTTCCACTTGCCATTTTAAAGTAGAGAAAAGAAAACTAAAGCATTAAAAACTGCAGGAGTCGTGGAGGAAATAAGATTATAATTTCCCCAGTTGTAGCTGGGCCATTCCTAATTTTGTGGAAATTATCAGAGTATCCTTAATGGGCATTAGTGTGTCTGAATTTTGAATTTCACATCCCTCACAAGGCAGAGCCTGCCTCAGCAGGCAGGACCACCAAGCATGTCTGAGCCAGCTTACTGGTGATTTTAATAATATTGTCTCTGGTCTCTAGAAAGAAAAATGGCTCCTGAGATTCACACTATCTACTGCAATGGAGAAGGACAAAGGCCTGGATGCACAGCCCCTCATGTCTCAGGCCATTCTGATGTGATTTCCACAGCATGACTTATCAACAGACAGGGAGGAC
>JADRCC010535318.1:0-13333 GCA_019843855.1 Hylomyscus alleni
TATGCACACCAAACAACTGAAGAAAACTGCAGTTTAGAAAAATTTTGTATGATGCTAGGAAAGACATGATAGAAGAAAGTTTAGATACTACATTTGTGGATGTCAAACATTAAATTCAGTATTACTGTACAGTTTGACTTAAATTTAGTAATATTTCAAATGTTAAATACACCTAAAAATAAATAATTAGCTAGTCAAATGATGACTGCCATTCTCAAGTAGACATATGCATTACACTATTTTCTTATTGTTGTGATCAAAAATATGACAGAAGAGATTTAAGTGATTAAAAGCTTATTGGAGGCTAAGGTTTCAAAGAACACAGTGCATCATGGCCTTGAAGGCATGATGGCTAGATTTAAGACTCATGTGCCAAAGTTATACAATATCCCAGACTTCAACACCCTCTTAGTACTCAAAGCATGAACCTGGGGGAAGGAGCGGGTGTGGTGGTTTAAATAGGAATGCCCCCATGGGGTCATATGTTCGAATGCTTGGTCATAAGGGAGAGGCATTATTAGGAAGTGTAGTGTAGTTGGAGTGGGCATGGCCTTAGTGGAGGAAGTATGGCACTGGGTGTGGTGTTTGAGGTTTCAGAAGCTCAAGACATGCACAGTGACTAGCTCCCTTTTCCTGCTGCCTGCGGGCCAGGATATGGATAATTCAGGTCTTTCTTCTGTACTATATCTGCCTTTGCACAGATATGCTTCCTTCCATGATAATGAACTAAAAACCTCTGAACCTGTAAGCTAGTTTCAACTAGATGTTTTCCTTCATAAGAATTACAGTGGTCATAGTGTCACTTCACAGCAATAGAAATTCAAGCTTGAAGAGTGAACATTGCACATTTAAATAACAAGAGCTTATTCCAAGAAGACTTGCATTACTTAGCACAAGATGTTCATGTTCATTATGGTAGACACAGTATAGGATGGAGAGCTAGGTTAAGCAATTAATACCTTTCATTTGGCCACAAAATAAGTGTCATGTAAATTTTCTTGTATGAATTCCAGTTTTTTATCATTCACAGTAAGGATAGTAGTTAATAGAATCGTCTAAAAGGAGACAAACATTCTCCGTTGCAGGGAAGCTCCTAAAGGTCAAGAAACAAACAACTCAAAAGTCTCAAGATGTCCCTGAAACTGATGAGATACATTAAGACCCTCCTTCTCTAAGCATGTCTGAGCAGGAAGGAGAGTTGAAAGTAACTTTTAAACAAGCTGAGCTGCTTACAAGAAAGAGTTCCAGACAAACTGAGCTACTTGGAAGAGGGTCAGAGCACCTGACCTACCTAGACGAGACATTCTTCCTACATGTAGAGCTGCTTGCAAGGTATGTAATGAGCTCCAGGTTTTCAGTTTTTGTGAACTGTTATCCATCCCGGGGTCAGTTTTAGTAATTCAGTTGTCTTGCGGACAGTTGTGCTTTTATATGAAGCCCTATTAAAACCTATTTGCTCACCCGGTTGGACTCTGGTCATATCCTTACTTTGTTTTGTCATAGAAACTCCATCTTCAGTCAGGATATCTTTGTGCACTTCTGCCCACAAGTAGTGTCACCTAAAACTCAATACCATGGATGGTCTCTCTCTTTCTCATTCTCCCCCACCCCTCTGCAAAAGTTTATCTTTTGGGATCGTAGACAACTTGGCAGCTAATTATTGTTTTTCTTTATTAACAAAGCCACAGTTTGAGTCACTGTTAGCTGCTTTGACAAATGTTTAAGTGCTTTGCTGGGGGCAGAAAATGCTACCTACTTCACTCATTATTGTATTAAAAATATATAGATGATCAGTTATTGTTTTCTTGTGGGTACTTTCAATCAGATGAGAACGTTGATGTACTATGTGGATCTGCAGCTATTAGTATGCTCAAGGCAGCTTTGTAGTACACCACTCTTAATAAAGCTCTGGTTAAAATTCCATCTAACTCTAGGGAACTGGGTAATAGGGCTAGTAGAACTTTTTCTAGGCATGGTGGGATGGCTGAGATCAATTTCCTTTTGGGTAATGATGGAGAACATAGGAGGAAGCATTTGAAGCAGCTACCTTCCTAGAGTTAAAATAGCAACACAGTGATACTGTATTAATCATCTGTCTGTTACTATAACAAATATCAGAGGTAAATAATTCATAGAAAACCAAAGGTTTATTTTGGCTCCTACTTTGGGAGATTCTAGTTCACTAAGAATCAAGTCAACTTGCTTTGTGTCTATGACAAGGAAGCACATAACATAGGGAATGTGTGGTAGAGCCCGCCCACCAAACATTCTCAATTTTTTTTTTGCTCATGGCATAGAAGCAAACAGGAAAAGACAATGAATCGGAATCCCACAATTCCATTGAAGGCATCCTCCTAATGACCTAAGACATCCCCCCTCAGGCTTGCATTTGCCAGTAGCATCAGTATCAGGGACATATTCTTTAAGAAGGGACATCTAGGGGAAATTCAACATCAAAAGGGCTTTTATATTTAGTAATGAAAACAACTTAAAATCATCCAGAGTTTTTTAATTTAATTGCACACAAAGAAACAGAAATAAAATTGGCCACGGTTTGGATTTCTCATCAGAAGAAAAATAAAACTAGAAAGAAATAAAGAGAAACATTGTGCAAAATGCCTAAACTATTTTTATTTTGTATTCGGGAAACATGTCTTCCAAAAACAGAAGTAAAATCGTAATGAATGTTTCAAAATGATAAAAGAAGGAATTAATGGTTAAATTTGAATTGTAATAAATGCTAAAGAAAACCCTTTAAAGAAACAAGGATAAACTGAGGCATATTTGTACATGAGTGAATGAAAAGTGTGAGAATTCATGATGGTGAGCTTCCTTATGTGGGTTCTTTACCTGAATGATTATCAGATGGCATCGAAAAAGTTGAATCACAAATGTAGTATGAGGTACCTGATGCAGAGAGATGGAAACAAGACCAGAAGGTAACACAATAGTGTGACTAGAACATTGGATGTGCACTGTTTAAGGATTTGTTTGCAATAAATTTGTCTGATATTTTAATATACACTGTGCCAAATTCACAATTGCAAACATACATAGAGTCTTCTAAGAAATAAAAGCAATGAACGGTAGTGTGTACATGATTGGTAAATATAAATTTACTGGGTATTCATATAGTAAATGCATGTATGCATTAAATCTAAAAGAAAGGAATTACAAAAACATAGACTGGGTGACAAAAGTTAAAGCAAGTGCAAAAGGCAAACATAATTAAATACTATAACTAAGGAGTGTAAATCACCAGAGTTTGGAATGTACAGCAGGATTCAACCATGAGCTTTGAATAGGAAGCCATTCCATAAAAAGATGCAGGTAGCTCAAAGTTTGAAAACAGCAAACCATCCAAACACAAGTCAGGAGAATAATGGAATGGCTCTCTGAATATAGGAAGGAAACATCAGAGAAATATTATTGGAGATAAAAGGTTACCCTTCATAATGATAAAAGGGCAAATTCATCATAGAGTCATAAAACTAAGTGTGTATGCACATAGTAATAGAGCCTAAACTTGTGCACTGTGCATGCTGATGGAAGAGAAGGGAGAAGCAGAAAACATTACATTTATCAAGAGACATTCAATATCGAAATCAACGGAAGTATAAACAAGCAAGTGCCAGAGATGTGGAAGGTGTAGACACCATCACATAATATGAAACAATTGATACCTAAAGCCTTTGATCATTATCAAGTAAGTTACAGAAATGCCACACTTCTTCAATGGGACACAGGAAAGCTTCATATCTCTTTTAAATGCCTTCACACACAGAGGAAAATGAAATATATTCCGGGTCATAAAGTAAGCCCCCAGCAAAATTAAAAGGATCAAATTTATGCAGACCATATTCTTTCACCAAAACATAATTGTAATATAAGTCACAAGCAGAGAGATATCTATAAAAACCTTTGTGTATTTTGAAATTAAACAATGGACTTCTGAATAACCCATAGGTCAAAGATAAAATCAGCAGGGAAATTAAAGAGATTTTGAAATTGGGTAAGTTGAGAATTCATCGTGTTGTACTTTATAGGATCCTGCTAAACAGTGCTCAGATGGTATCATGGAGTTTCAAAGGCTTGCTTTAATGTTTGTATATAAGGAAACTATGTAATTAAATAAACAAGAACACTAGTAGAATATAGACTCTAGTAACTTAATTAAATATGCAATAAAGCTTAGGGTATCTGCCAACAAAATAAGCAAGAAGGAATAGAACATACAAATTAGACAACATATAAAAGAACCCAGACTTACATCTGCAAATTCTAGATACAAGAAAAACATTTTTAAAAATTAAAAAAAATTAAATACACTGATAGTTTTGTAAAAGTAGTTAGATAATTAAAGTATGTATTTTCACTGGAAGATAGATTTGCTCTGATAGTAAAGCCACAAAAGTAATAAAGCTTTATGTATACTTATTAACTAGAAAAAACATGCAAAGTACTAAGGTTATCAGTAGAAGAGAAGAAAGAACAAACATACAAATATTAAAGGAATATTTAGTGTCTAAATGGCAATATTCAGAGGTAATTAAACAACTCAGAGGAAAACATCGCTTGAACATTGTGATTTAGCAAATATGATACAAGGTTATAAATTTAGCTTATGCTCTATTCTGTATCTATTATGTTTTATTATTCATTTATCTTTGTTATATTAAGGCACTTGATTTATAAATAAATTTCTTTGGATAAAGAAAGCTACACTGGTCTCTTCTCATGGGTATTTTTTAAACTGCTAAATATAAGTATGAGTGGGAATATAATCTTGAGTGGGAAGAAAAGCTTGTTGGTTGAGTATGAGTCCAGTCTGAATAGGACCCTTGGTATTGTCCCCAACAAGACACATGCAAGAAGAATATTGTTATTCTTTTCATACACAACAAACAAGGAGAAAATGCTTCCTTGCTTATTTATGAGACCATTATAACAAAGGCACCCGAAGCAAAGTCATTACAAAATCAATAAGCAAATAAGCCATTCCAGTTCATAAGCACAGAGGGAAATTTTAACAGAATGAGCACATTAAATTCCTAATTATATAAGATGGACACTTTGCTAGCAGTAAGGCAGGTTTATTTTAGAAATGCAACTTCAGCTAGGGCTAGGCTCAGAGATCTGTAGTTGCAGCTGAATGGAAAGCTGAGACAGGAGAGTCACAAATGCAGGGACAATCTAGGCTACAGAGTCAAGGACTGCCTATATAACTGGATGAGACTCAATCTCACAGTTTAAGAGAACTAGAAGAAAAGAGTTGGGACTAAGATTCAGGTGTAGAGCTGCTGCCTAGTACATGTGGGCATATGTGAGGGCCTCAGGTTCAGTCCCTCCTGCAGAGAAAGGGGTGAAGGAGAGGGGAAAGCTAACCATAACATTTAGAAACAACTAAGAACCACATAGTTTCCTCAACAGATTCAGTAAAAGCATTTCAATATTTCTATCTACATTCAAGAAAGCCCTCAGTAAGCTAGGAACGGAAGGACAGAATTCTCAACTTAATAAGGAAACTTTTGTAATTCTTATGAATCACATCATAAGATCAGGAACCATGGGAAGATATTGTCAATTAATATTCCCATTTATCATCATTGGAAGGTCTAGCCAGTGTCAAAGAACAAGTTAGGGAAATAAAAAGCACAGAAATAGAGGCTGGGAAGGTGTCTTCTCTTACTGAGGACCTAAATTTGGTTCCTAACACTACATGCTCACACCCACTTGTAACTACAGCTCACTCATATGTTCTTGCACATGTGGACACAAATATATGTACATACTTGAAGATGATTGATGGTGATGATGAGGAGGAAGAGGAGGAGAAGGACACCTATAGAAAGAAGGGAAGTTTTTTGTTTTGTTTTTTTTTTTTTTTTGGTGTCCAATAAATATTTACACAAAAATATTCTAAGTATCTTTAAATAAGTGACTTAAGAATAATAAATTAATCTTCATAGTCAGAGTACAAGTCCAAACTCAAAAAAGCATAAATGTAGTTAATGGCTAACCACAGTAGTAGTTAGCAATAAAAAACAAATACAGCAGTAGACTCTGGATTTGTTCCCCAGTGCTGTCAAAAATAGTTGTTAATTAAATATATATGAAGGACAAATGTGATATATAAGGATGCTTTTTAAAGTAAGTTCAAAAACTGAAAATTATAGGGCTAGAGAAGTATTTCAGCCATAATGTGATTGTCTTAAAAATATGAAGAACTTAATTTGGTTCCCTGACTCTATTTAACAGTCCTGGTTTGGCACTTACATTTGTAATCCCAGGGCTCAGCAGCAAAAATTGTTTGAGTCTGTGGCATGTATTAGTCAGGATCCTGTAGAGAAATGATTTAATAAACATACCTATGTGTTCATTATACACACACACACACACACACACACACACACACACATATATATATACACAAATATATATATGATATATATGTATATGGGTACTTCCAGTCATTTTTCTAAGAATAGTATTTAAAAATTTGAATAAATAGAAGAATGTACTAGATTATCACACTGAAAGCTTACTGTTGATAAGACAATTAACAAATTGGGTAAACCAGTAGTAGACTGAATAAAAGTTAAAAATTATATGTATTTTAACAACCCTTTCATTTTCACATGTTTCCTACATGTATTTGTGCGAGTGTATTCTTATACATGTGTGCAGATGTCCATGGAGGCCAGAAGATGCCATCGGGTCCCCTGGAGCTGGAGTTACAGAGAACTACGAATGGTCTGATATAGTAATGGGATGCAAGGCCAGACCTTATGATGATAAAGAATTTCTGAGAACCACTGAGCCATATCTCAATCTCCAAATTTAATATTTCTATCATCTATCTTATTAATTATTGGATGGTTACTTGGTGGTTAGCTTAAACAATACTTAGAGTATAAACTCAGCATTAGAAAGGAAAAATACACGTGTGGAAGGTTGACATGTGGTCTTGACCATGCACACGGTTGTATGCTGTTAAAATTCTTCTTTACTTTGATCTTAAAGAAAACACCCTTCCATGCTCAACTGAACCAATAAGCCCCAGTGAAGTTGCAATAAAAATCATTAGAAAGGGAAACAGAATATGGTATAAAAACTGTATCTGCTGAGATTGATAAGTAAACTGTAGTTATTAAATTAAGTTACCTTTGTGGTTAAGAAGTGCACCATAGGAAATTTTGAAAGAAAACCAAGGCATATGTAACTTGCCTTCAGAAATTTGAAGGAAAACATAAAACACACAGGAACACATGGTAAAAGAAAGAGAAGAAATGATAGTACAAATGTCATAAAATGCTGGATGCCATGTGAAGTATATGATGAACATAAATGATTTGTACTAAGTTTTGCAGTGTATCTAAGTTTGAAGCTATTTTCTTGTGAAAAGTAAGATAAATCATATATTTGAAAGGAAATTACCAATAAATACAACATCACATTTCATCCGTGGTCTACATAGTAAATACTCATGACTTACTACTGCACACTTGAAAACTGAAGATTAAATAATCTAACAAAATTAAGTGTTTACAAAAATGTTGAACAGTTCAAACTCATACATTCTGGTATGGAGATATGACATAGGGGAAATACTTTGGCAAATCACCTTAGTAATCTCTCAAAATATTGAAAATATACATACACGTCAAAAAAGCACATAATCTAACATATGTTTTTAGAAAGATATAGCCATAAATATTCTTAGCATCAGAAAAGGATCGACTAACAAAATCAACATACAGACACACAGAGTACTTTTACAAAGATGTCCCAATGATACGGAAACAACCGAAGTGTCCTGCAACTGATTAAAGGATAATGAAAATAGAGTAAGTTTAGACAGACAATGTTCTCTCTCATCAATAGAAGCTCACCCTGATATTTCGACTTGAGTACTTAACCTGGAATGACCAGAGAAACCAGGAAAGTCAAGGTGGACAATGGGTGGTACAGAGGGAGTAGAACATGACCATCTGGAGGGCACAGAGAGATGGTGCTCTAGAGGGGAGATAGTGGAAGTCAGGAACTATGAAGAGGACAATGGGAAAGTGGGGGGGAACTTGAATTGGAGAAGGACAGGAGTAACACGGGGGTGGGGAGGGAGGAAGAGGCGATAAAGCTATGGGATTTTTTTTTATTGAAAACTAGATTTTTTTTCTCACAAAATATATCCTGATTATAGTTTCCCTTCCCTCTACTCCTCCGTGTTCTTTCTCATCTCCCTTCCCATTAGGATCTACTCTCTGTCTCTCATCATTAAAAAACAAACAGGCTTCTAATAGACAATTAAAATAAAATATACTACATGGAGAGGAAACAAAAGATAACATGCCAGATTTGAACTAAACGAACAGAAGGAAAAGAGCCTAAGAGATAGCACAAGAGTTAGAGACCAACTTGTTTCCATACTCAGGAATTTCATAAAATCACTAAAGTGGAAGCCAAAATATATATGCAGAAGAGATGGTGCAGGCCACTATGGATTTTTTTAAAGCTATATTAAAGTACATAATTTTATAAGCTTACTTAAAATAGCAAATATATACAAACATGTATGTGTATACATATTCGAATGGAGTAATACTGTGATAGATGAGGGGATGGAAGGATATTAAAGCTAGAGGAACAGGATGTCTGCTGCTAGTTTGCATTCCCTAGACAGGATGGGGAAAATGCCACCAAAAAAATGTCAACGATATGATTTTCTTATTAAGACTGGCTTATTTAAAATGCCAGTTAACATTCAGGCATAGATGTAGGAATCCTGCAATATCTTATCCCCAGAAGAAGAGTGGCCAATGTCTTGAGGTTTGGTTTTTTGTTTTTTTGGTTTTTTTTTGCTATGAATTGTAATGCTAAATACTGGCCCCCAAGGCCTGGGTGCCCCAAGAGATGAGAGAATCTCCAGGTCGGCCCAAGTGAAGCTATGTAACTTTGTCCCCCAAGTGATCGCTGATTGGTAAATAAAGACAGTCTATAGCTGGGCAGGAGATAGGTGGGATTTTGAGTTCCAGGGCTTGGCTTCTAAGAAGAGAACTCGAGGAAAGGAGGAGGGAGAAGGGGGTGAAAAGAGAAGAAGGCACCATGGGGCAAAGACTGTAGAAAACATAGCCATGAGGACTGGCTGGAGTTAAGAGCAGCCCAGGTGGAACATGACAAGTCATATTCTGAGATTATTGGCAAGGAAGTAGACATAATAGCTTAGAGGGAATATATCTGCCCAGCTTTTATACTGATTAAGGCTGTATGTCTTTTATCTGAGAACTGAATGATCTTTGGCAGGGTAGAAACCCCGATTCAAGATTAAATAATTTCCACAGCACTGAGAGTAGAAGAATCAATTTGCTCCAGAGACAAAACTGTGACATATATTATCCAGTCCCAAGTGGTCAGCTTGTACACTGGACAAGTGTACATATGAATAATGCTAAATAGGTTCAGCAGTATGCATGTATGTATGTACATAATTCATACTTACATACATTCAGTAATATACATGTACATATGTATCATATATGTATGAATGTATGTATCTAATTTTTATGTATAGTGAATGTATATATTTTCATAAGAATAATAAATAAGATATGAATTTGGGAGGAAGAGGGATGGCATAAGAGGAGTTAGAAGGAAATGGAGGAGAAAATGCAATAGATATGCACTGGTTGTGTATGAAGTATTCATAATTTTTAATAATATAAAAAGAAATAAAAGTAAAATAAATAAAGCATAATGTATAGCTAGTTGTTTCTCTATATAGATGAGCTCTGCACACGGTGAATCAAAAATTTGATGCACTGAATATATTCAGAGAATATGGGACATATTATTTTGTTTTATAACCTAGTAGAACATGGATCTTCTGAATGCCTAGGATAATTTGTTTTCTATACAGGAAGTTATTAAGAAAATGCCTGTGCTGTATCACTGTATTTATAAAAATTGTTGCCAATACTCAGTGAGCAAAAGTGCTTATTTCGTAAGTGTGAATATGTGTGTTCAAATCCTCAGAGCCCCTATAAAACATACATGCAGTACTGAAAGTATCTGCAGATCCAAAGTTCTTCCAGAGAGATAGACTGAGGCACGAAAATTCCTGAAGCCCCTGAGCTAACTAGCTTAGAGTAGGCAGCAGAAAACATAGCAAATAGACCTTTATTCAAAACAATGTAACCCATGAAGAATGGCATTGAGATTGTCTTCTGGCTGCCACATGCATACCTTGGCCCGTGGGCACCTGCATTCATTCACAAACGTAAATGTGTATACAAATGCCTGCACTTTGCATGCACAAAATTATATTTTCTGTGCTAATTATAAATTTGCTTTACTATCTCAACATACTTTTAAAATTAAACTCTAAAGATGGGCAACTTAGTATTTTCCTTTTTTTGCTGCCTGTCTCTGAGATTTGGGGCTTGATGATTGAATTTGTTAAAAACACTGAAGAGGGTATATGAAAATGATCAGTTCTTCTCTGTAGCATGAATGATTTACATGGCCTGTCTGTCGCTAGTGAGGTGTGAGTGGTAACTATGCCTCCACTCTTTCCTTTTATATTAACAAGCATGTTTTTCTCTATTCTGGATTCTCCTAAATTATTAAACATTCCCCCTTCTTCATGGTATTTCTTTCAACTCACCAAAAGGGAATAAGAGGAGTAATGTTCTCTCAAAGGTCATTTTTCCTACTCATCCACAATCACGATGGACTGATGGGCTTGCTGGGGTGAGCAACTTTTATTTGCTTTTGATAGGAAAGAACTTCTGAATTTGAAAATGAAAATCTAGGACAAGTCTGAGAAAAATAGTGAGGAATAAAACAAACTAAGATGCAGTCAAATATAGACTGGAAATTATATTCTAAATGGCTTGAAGACTGCATCCTTTGGTGCTAATTATTTCCTGTAGGTTTAGACCTAGACTTATAGATTATATTTTTATAAATGTGGAAAAATCCTATTATACTAATACTGAAAACAATTACAAACCAAATATTCAACTAAAGAGAATTGTTGAATAAATAATGTTGCACATTATTTTAAGAAATAAATTCATTTATATTTCAAAGTAATTAAATGCCTGATGTACATTTTAACTGTACAACACAATCAAGTTTAAATGTAACATACACACACACACACACACACACACACACACACACACATACGCCCCAAAAGACAAAATATAAAACAACCAAGCAAACAAACAAAAAGACAGAGAAAGGTGAAAGGGACTTGCTGGAGGTGCAGGTGGAACTGGACGTCCAACTTTTTCTTTATTACTCAAGAGGATACTGAACAAATTAGAAATGATTATGAGACATTCAGATCTTTAGAAGATGCAGATGAGCCAGATGTGGTAGTGCAGACCTTTATTACCAATGGTCAGGATGCAGGGAGATGCTGATAGTCTATTCTTGTCTACATACAAGTTCCAAGACAGTCAGAGCTACATAGTGAGACCCTAGCAGAAAAACAGAAAACTGAAAACATGCAAATGATTGTCCAAGTTCTGCAAAGAAACTGGCTAGGTAGAAAAGACTGTTTGTAAAATTTGATTCATGTTATTATGGAGTGTCTCCAGTCCTGAGATCTGTAGTCAACAATTTGGGGACCATAGAGAAGTAATGTCATTTTGTCTGGTTCCAATCTAGAGTGCTTAAAATGAAGAAAACTGATGTGGTGTTATACTTTGAAGGCTGCCAGGCTTAAGAACCTGGGGAAGAAAAAACAATGTTTCATTTATTTTCAAAGCAGGAAATCCTATGTTCCAAATAATTTTTCAGTCCAGAGCAAGACAAACTTACTACTCATAGCACTGGAATAACTTTTGTTAGAAAGAGAGTATTGACTTTGTAAATTAAATTTTCATCTGATCAATTTTAGTGTTTCTGGCTTCATCATTAATTAGCAAATTACATTTAAATTGGCACATGTTCACTTAGTATTGTGTGTAAAATATTTATATTTTCATTACACCTTGACCTTCTTTGCTAAATTCATTATTCATATAATTATTTCCTAAAAAATATATGATAGTCAGTGGATTATAAGCTTAGTGAAAGTAAGGACTATATTTGCCATATTTATTACTATGCCCCTAGGGCTTAGTGTTAGGAATTTATTAGGGAATCAGAAAATAACCTCACAGTTCTCTGAAATAGCAAATTCAAATGAATCAGAGATGTTGTTGAGCAATCAAATGAGTCTTTGGGGAGAGTCTTCTGGTCGTCAAGGAAACTGAATGTTCTCATTGAATCGGAACATGAAAAGTATTTCTATGCAAAATTTTATAATCAAAAGTCAGTACTTAAAGACTATCTCTTAACATTACCAGAGAGAAACCATGGTCCTTCTGAAGAGGATCCAAGAGCTGTGGACAAAACTCTGAACACAGAAAAGAATAGAAACACTTTACATAATGAAGCAGAATTATATTGTAACTGCTGTATCTAAGGTGTTTCACTTTTATTCTTTTCCCCCTTTAAATAGAAATTCTTTTCTATTTCAGAGACCTGTAAGGTTATTTACCCTTCAAGTCTTTTGCAAGGAATTAAAGAATTTAAAACTCATGAGATAGTGAAGTTTTTTTGCGTATCTTTCATTAAACTTGAATCTATTGAAAACTGTCATCTTTTGAATATTACCATGATGGTGAATTTTAAAGAATAGTGAAATACTCCACATCCTCTCCAGCATCTGCTGTCACCTGAGTTTTTGCTCTTAGCCATTCTGACTGGTGTGAGGTGGAATCTCAGGGTTGTTTTGATTTGCATTTCCCAGATGATTAAGGATGTTGAACACTTCTTTAGGTGCTTCTCAGCCATTCACTATTCCTCAGTTGAGAATTCTTTGTTTAGCTCTGAACCCCCATTTTTTAATAAGTTTATTTGATTCTCTGGCATTTAATTTCTTGAGTTCTTTGTATATATTGGATATTAGCCCTTTATCAGATATAGGGTTGGTAAAGACCTATAACCAATTCTGTTGATTGCCATTTTGTCCTATTGACAGTGATCTTTGCCTTACAGAACTTTGCAATTTCATGAGGTCCCATTTGTCGATTCTTGATCTTATAGAACAAGCCATTGGTGTTCAATTCAGGAAATTTTCCCCTGTGATCATGTGCCCGAGGCTCTTCCCTACTTTCTTTTCTATTAGCTTCAGTGTATCTGGTTTTATGTGGAGGTCCTTGATCTATTTGGAGTTGAGCTTTATATAAGAATAATGGATTGATTTGCATTTTTCTATATGCTAATCACCAGTTGATCCAGCACCATTTGTTGAAAATGCTGTCTTTTTTCCACTGGATAG